>JACCPG010006895.1:0-274372 GCA_016069955.1 Drepana arcuata
TTCATACTTCCTCTGACATACCCAGGATTCGCTGCCATACAATAAGGTGGGTACCAATATCGCGTTGTGGACAGCAACTCGAGCATTCTTGCTCAGACTTTTACTGCCCATCAACGCCGACATGGCCCCATTCACCTTATTTCCGGCAGTTATCCTTCTTTCAATATCTTTTTCATACTTTCCATCTCGTGTGAACATGCTTCCAAGATATACAAATTCATTCACTTGCTCTAGAATTTGCCCATTTACCGATATAGCATATATATATAATAAGTATATATATATAATAAGTATATATATATAATAAGTATATATATATAATAAGTATATATAATAACAGATAACATTTGAGGGTTAAAATAAAAATCTTAATCATACTATCATTGAGTTAGGTGTTATGTGCAAACAAATAGAACCACACTTCATAAAATACATAGCGTTCGAGTGGGCTGTCGTGCAGTCTGGTAATTATCAGTGAAACGGATAAGATAATAAATATTGTTGCTGTAATGCATCACGATGTCCATTGAGCTATGAGGTAATATTAGAATAGATCTTATGTACTTGACATATCTGTGTATAGTGTGAAGATTAGCGTCCTGAACACCTTGAGACTACCTATATGCAGCGGCGCTTTGCTAAGGACAAGTTTGTCAGTGGTTAAGCCAACGGACTTTGGATTTCGACCGGTAAAAAATAATATGTATCAAATCAGATCAAAATATTTTATTCAACGGAAGGGACACAGGGAACACTTATTGAACATCATATACTTAACAAAAACTAAAGTTACCATGTGTCATATACCTACGTAAATGAATGACAAGATCCTAATAACCGATTTCAAGATTATTTGATAAACTCTGGAGCAAGAAGAATTTCTGGCAGAGCCGATCATAGGTAAGACATGACCACAGTGAGAGAGAATAGAATTGCCTTGCAGGACTCATTTCACACCCTTCTTGAAGAACTCTCCCTCTAGGGAAAACCTTGCCGGTTAGGTCATTCCATAATCTGAGCGTCAGCGAAAGGAAACTCTAAAACCCCACAGTGACGAGACCTTTGTGACGAATTCCCGTCGATATTAATACTTGATCCGATCATCTATCTGGCCTTGTCAGTGTCTGATTTCCACGTAACGCTGGTAATACGCGACTGTGATGGATCTACGTGCAAATCAGTCGGTGAAAAGCGTAAAATCACACAAGTCCGTAAAATTGTCAGAATCTGGTTGGGGAGCGTAAACATAATATGGGTCACTGATATCTCGTACCTTACCTATTTAAGACACATGTATATATTTGATCACATCAGTATAATAAAAAATGTATACTTGTCATCTATATAAATCTATCTTATTGCATTTTAATCAGCTTCGAGAGTACAGCGTAGTGTTATTTAAGAAGGGTATACGCAGTGACGTAGCTAGGTAACCAAAGGCCCTGGGCAAAAATAAACAACGGCCCCAACTAAACTACTTAAAATCGTTTGTTCCGTGTTCGTCGTCTTCTGAATTCGATGTACTCCACATTTGTCGTAATCCAGATTCGTCGTACTCTAGATACGTCGTAATACAGTTGAGTTCATAATAAAATTAAAAACCAAATACAAATTGTAACTTATTTTAATGAACAAATTGAAGCTAAGTTGCCATTATAGAAGTGGCATGGAAACTGGTTGATTTATGTTTCGAATGTGGGAGAAATTTTCACGGCTCAATTTTTAGTTTGTCAGTCAGAGTCCGAGGGTCCCCCTGAGCTTGGGGGCCCTGGGGCACTGCCCCGTCTAGCCATCCGGTAGCTACGCCGCTGGTATAAGATTCCCGCATGGTCGTTGACTGCAGGGTGGTTGCAACCGTGTAGAAAGGGCCCATAAGAGACGGTAAACGCTTCCGTCATATGAACCGCTTTCTTTTTTGCCACCTTAGTTAGTAGTATATATATTAGCTAATTACAGGTCAAGGACGGGAACGTCAAGAGTACTCGAAACCGACGAGCATGTATGAAGAGACTGATGTATGTGGACAAAGCGAAAGAGGTAAGTCTACAGAGAATTGGCGCTCTATTATCTACGCCTATCCCATTAGAGACTCGGCGTAATGATATGTAATTACAGCTTACAAGTCTCCCACTTTAGTTTTTCGTCGATTACAACATTAATCATTTCTCTTCACTATTTTCAGATATTAAACCGGCTATCATAAGCCGCCGCTAGCGTAGTTAAACCATCAGCTAGTGTTTTATTGATGTCTGACAGGGTTGCAAGTGTTGCCAAAGATAAACACGTTGGGATTATTGCAGCATAGCAAACTGCATTTAATTAATTGCGAGTATATAGGTTGGTATTAGATCAAACGTCAATTTCTCAACTAATTTTTCAAATAACTACATAGGTAAAGTATGTCCAAATATCCGTTTCATAATGCCAAATCATATCCTTGTGATTGCTATTACCAAACTGATATTGTCAAATGTCAAGTAGAGGATACATAACTACATAAATTATGAACAATTAATTAAGTACATACTCAAGTAATTACTTACACAAATAATTTATTACAATCGCTGTATTACAAATATGAATAATATTAAAACTGTAAGAGCAAACTTTCGAATACCATACAACTACTGCAGTGTATTGGGGTGGTAATATGTTAGGAGACTTTAGATGGTAATAGAATATACTCGCTTGTGGTCGTATTATATGTAGTTAATATGGAAAACACACCGTACTAAGGTAGGCAATCAAGCTTGAAGCCACTTGAAGGTAGGTAGTACAACCTCACAAACATTTTCCTTGTGGCATCCAAACGTAGCCTGGCCCACGTTCGTTTTCATGTTGTAATATCATTGTTTGTCCAATGAAATATTTGAACTAAAAGCAAAAGCGTGAAGAGTTTTATCCCCTCCTTAATACTATATACTATTTCATTAGTATTTAATGTATCGGAGGTCGTATGGTAATGAACTTATTTAATTACATTAATTGCCTGAATACACAGTATTCACACTGAAGGGACGTCGATAATAGTCAGATTTGTCATAAATAAATGTGCTAATTAGATATTAGCACATTTATTCTTCTTGTTTCATTTGGGGTCTATTATATAGCATCTAAATGCGTGACATCAACATTTAAATACAATATTAAAGGATGTTCTAATTTAAAAATGTATAGGATTTTAGGACTGATATCCGAAAAAATCTTTGTTCTGAAAATCTCACCAGGGAACACACCACTACCCAAGACCGGTGGCCCGATGAAGCAATTCCAATTTTGTTCCATAGATTGTGCCACGGTGTCCTGCTGTGCACTTTATTGGACATAATTCGACTCTCCACTCAATGACAGAAAGTAGATGAACCCAAATTAAACACAACCTGAGCGTTTTGATATTACGTCGGTATGCAGCGATTAGAAGCTCAAGGACATTTCACACTTGTACCTACTAGCTATCTGGCAAAAAGTAATTGGCTAAATTGTTATCAACTTCTTCAAGAGAAACGTGATAAATAGATAATTGGATATTGTAGTTTTTTTTTACATAATTGTGCATGTCATCTCACCTATAAATACCTCTGTATTGCTGGCCTAGAGCTATCGATAGTATTTTTCAAATATCGGTACCAAAATGTATACAAATGATCTCTTATGGCCTTCGGCGTGTTTGTGACACTTGTTTATCTAAGGAACTACATTAGATATTCCTAACTATGAAAACTCTATAAATTATGTATTATCATTGTACTGCCGAACTGGTGCTCTACTCTACACACAATTATTTCAGTGATTAATCACACCACAAGTTTTACGGTGAAGGAAAACATCGAGAGGAAACCATACGTTTGAGAAGAAATTCAAAGGCGTATGTATAGTCGTGCTTTAGTACTGGCGATGGACCGCCATCTGTCACGTCACATAAATGTATCTCTGCTGGAAAGTGGGTGTGTAGTACAACCTACACACCTCTGCCGACTTTGTGGAAGGCGTGAAGTTATATTATTATATATGTATCCCTGTATAAACATATGTTTATAATTATACAGTTTTATGTAATTCCGTATCCTAAATCGCGAAGTTTATAAAGCAACACCAAAGAAACATCAGGGGACATCTGGACTACTCGCATTTGATAATATACGTGACGGTATCTTTTGACTATTATTATTCGTGGCTTGCGAGCAAACGACAGCCGTGCAAACCCGAGCGGATCTGCTAGTGCCTTCAATATAAATAACCATAGTTACCAGTCAAGAAGGCGGCACGTGTAGGATTTTCTCCAAGGAATTTCGATAAGTGTCTACGATTACCAAATATTGATATAAAAAGCTCCATAAAGTCAATAAATACGCGGCCCGCCTGATGGAATGCGGTAACCGCCAAATAACACTAGTGTTTCGAGCACTATTAGCGGCGGTATCCCTAGGGATATCACTAACATATTGAATAATCGCAGGCATCATCAAACAATAGTAGATAAAGTAATCAGCAAAATGCTTCAAAGAATGCAGAAACCGTCCTCTAGACCGATACGTACCCGGCTCGAAAGTTCCCAGGATGCCAGCCGGGTTACCTCACTGTATGGCCAAGGAAATAAATTTGAATTGCTGAATCAATAAATGTGATGCCAACATTGCAAAATATTTTTACAACCTTCTCGAAGAATTCCACTCTTAAATGTGATGCCAACATTGCAAAATCTTTTTACAACCTTCTCTAAGAACTCTCTAAGAATAACCGGAGTTTACAGCCGCAAATTTAAACCTGCAAAGTTGGTTGTTTTTCAAGGAATTAATTCCCTCTTGATGGCGACCCTTGCTGTGATTGAAGGCAATACAGATATGTATACTTATATTTGTGTATACTTATGTCATTAAAGGCGAATTTCGCATGTTATTTCGTTTTTTTTTTTAAGTACCAATATTTATTTAAATGGTGTTCGTGAATATTTTACATGCTAAGGACTAGTTATCATACCACTAAGGAAACAGATGTTTAATGTGGGAAAACAAAGAACGCCTGTTATTTTATTTACCGACTTCAGAAATTTTTATTCAACAATTCAACTCTCATTTTATTGTACTAGATTGAGGCCTGAAAATCTGTAAATATATATTATATATAAATGGACGATGCCAGCTGCGAACGTATTAGAGTCCGAAGTAGGTTATGGAAAATTGGTTATCCGTTATATCCGGATATTTTTAATTCGTATTTTTTATACGTAAAAATCATGATGAAGTAGAGATCGGAAAACCCCGGTGGTCTGTATTTAGTACAGCCCTATAAACGAACCTTAAACTTTTGCATGTGACTATTTAACCTTTTCGCTAAGCGGGCGGGCGAATATTTCGCCCAATGAATAGGCATTACACGTGGCAGCCCGTCCGCGTGGCACGAACTTGGCACGTTTATTCTATTTAAAAAAAAATAAAGTGTAGTTAGTTGCGTCTTTCAGTTTCTCTTAAATTCTCCGTAAAAAAGACTGGTCCTTTGTCTAGGCTTGAGTTACTTATCCAATACGAAAGTCTGTAAGGAAGTATGGTTGTGTATTATTTTATTTTTATATGTGTATTGGATTCCTGCAGGGTCGGCAGCGCGCGAGCTATACCCCTGGTGTTGCAAGCGTCCACAGGCGGCGGTAACCGCTTACCATCAGGCGGACCACATGCTTGTTTGCCACCAGTGTGGTATAATAAAAAAAAGATCCCATTCTTAATTGCTAGGTCAATTTGATCTAGCGGCTTCCGTAGAGGAATTCTTTGCTTCATAGGTAAAATGTTAAATAACATCCGCGAAGTTAAGCTAAAGTAAGGTAGTTGAATAAAACCTATTGAGGTTTTCCCAACATCAACTGGCGATCGATACCCTTGGTGTTGTAACTGTCCATAGGCGGCGGTAATCGCTTACCATCAGGTAGACCGAATGCTTGTGCAACTTAGTGGAATAGATTCGTAAAAATATTTGAAGTTGTCAATTTTGCTCCACTGAAATGTGAGTGCTGTTAGACCTCTACCTAAACCTGTGGCTCTTCTAATTGGGATCTTATATTAGACTAGCTGTCCCGCCCATATTCGCCCGGGTGAAAAAAAAAACACGTTTTTCTACTATTACTTCCCCTATGGCAATAGTTGAAAAACGTGTTTTAAAAAAAAGTTGAGTTTCATAAAATCCGTTCTTAGCTGACCTCTACACCGTGTAAGGAATACTCGTACCAAATTTCAAGTCAATCGGCCTTATAGTTCCTGAGATTTCGTGATGAGTCAGTTCAAAACTGGGATCTCCTATATATATATAGATTATACAAAACTTCACGCCAATATTAGAGGCCTCCCGAGACCGAGGACGGCAGTGAATTAGCATTGTCATTTTACCATACGGCGCAGCGCTACAAATGTTGCAATGGCCTTCTTGGCACTGTTCCACGTGACAATGTATTGTGAAATTAATTAGATTTGCTAACACGTATTTGATTATTTACTTATGGTTCCAGAACTCGTCTGTCGAGGGTATGTGATACGTATGAAGCGTAAGAAAAAACGAGTTTATTGGTAATTAGCGTCTCATGTCCAAGCGACAACGTCAGTCTAAAACTCACTGACAGCTGTCATAGGTTGAGCCATTTATTTTGAGTATATTTAGGTTGAGTAATTTAATTGTCTGCGAAGTGAAGATCGCGGGATCGAACACGGCGGTCTGTAGATATCAAAACGTATATTTTTCGAATTTAAGTATAATAATATGATAGTATAATCTCACCACAAGCTTTACGTTGATTTTTGGAGACAATTAACTTCAGTTGCAGTTGGACATACGAGACAGAAACAGTCTTAGGTGCAAAAAATTTAGCATATACAAAACCTACACAAGGATGTTTATTTCAATTTCCCTTACAATTGGTCTCCATGTAACCTTAATAAACTGTAAGGCAGCCTACCTACACGCTAAAAGAACATAATTTACAAGACACCGAAAGGGATTTTATCAAAAAGCTTTAATAGTTAGGTACCAAATCTTTAAGTTGACTAGTCTGCCCAGTGCTAGATTTTGCAAGTGAATTTCAAACCAGTTTCCGCTATCAGTAGAGTAGTCTTTAGTTTTGCATACACGTGTATTTTTTGTGACGAAACATCCATTTGACGCTATCAATGCCATACATTTGGAAGCTGTAGACAACTTTATATAGAGGTAACTAATTCTGCCCGCGGTTTCACCTCGAAATTCTTCACCTTTCTAAATTTTATTTCAATCATCAAGGTTTTTGTCGCTGAAATAAAATCAAAATCTATCCTATGCGGCATTCTAGTTATCTTTCCATCACTGGGCCCAATTCATCCAATGCCCTTCAGATTGTTGCCCATTTATTGCGAAAAAGACATGGAAATTGCAAACGAACAAAAATCTTCACAAACTTTCGCATTAGTAGAACTAGTATTATTCGTAATATTGGTATAGTATGACGAAATGTGTTCAAAATTTCTTAGGGAGACTCAGACCTTCCGTCTAGAAAGGTCGGGTGGATATTTCGCTCAGCGAATCGGCATTGCCATACAACGTGGCACTGCCGCCAGCCGTCTTGGCACCTCGTCGCGTGATACAGGTTTGGGGTAATTATTTTATTTAAACACTAGCGGTCCGTCCCGGCTTCGCACGGGTGGACATATGATCTTTTTTTATAAAAGAAAATATAGCCTATATCACTCAGGGCGAATGTAGCTTTCCAATGGTGAAAGATTTTTTAAAATGGTCCAGTAGTTTCGGAGCCTTTTCAATACTAACTTACATACAAATCTTTCCTCTTTATAATATTAGTATAGATATATACAGTGTAGTTAATTCAATTCAATATAGATTTTATTCCCTGAAGACAGTCTTCAATGACATATGGCAGTCGGTTTGTGCAAATTTGGTTAGATTTTATGCCAACTCGAATAATGTTTGGGTTATATCAGCTTTCAAGATGACTATAAATAGTAAAACTAGTCTGATTCAAGTTTTTTTGTAATTTTGAGAAAAATAACTGCTACATGGTCATACGAATCCTAGTAATAAAAACCTCCTCCTTTTTTAGTTGGCTAAGATTATAAATGTGCAAGTCTCAGGATGTTTGTAGCTTTTTAATTGAGTTAAACTCTGGATGGATTTCAATGAAGCTACAATATTATAGCATAGATTGACATGATAACACTGGCTTTAATTAATAAAGACATTGTGTTAATTGACAAAAGATAACGATAAGATCAAAACCGCACAGCTAGTATAAATATATATATTAGCTGTGCACCGAGAAAAACTTTTTTACATTATATATTTTTGCTACGTCTAACGATAGCTGTTATCTACGTGAGCTCTTTCCGTAGATGCAAATACATCGTCGACGCTGGCCACCCTTCATACATTAAACATAGAAATTGAAATTCTGCTGCACTGTGTCAATATATTTGTATAACGTATTCTAGAAAATACGCTGCGCATTTCAAACAATTCTCCAACGTAAACGCTGGCTGGCTCTTAACTCTTTTTAGAACAAAATTCAGAATAGTACCTACCTACTGTAATCTGATTAACGTGAAAAATGTGTGTGTGTGTGTGTGATTGAGGATAAACTTTCTACACAAAACAAGCTCAAGTATATTCTTACTTATGTAAGTGTCCAACCTACATAAAATAATCACGATAAAATTGCACATCAAATTAAATTAACGTAATAACAGTAACTAAAGCTTACTGATACAGACTTCCGGGGTGTGATAATTCTTCAATTTGCAGGCGACTAATTAACGATCTAATTAAAATCCTCGGCCAAAGTAATAATAAAATAATAATATATCCTCACGCCTTCCCACAAGGGTCCCCGAAGGGGTAGGCACAGGTGTACAGGTAATACCCACACACCCACTTTCCGTCAGAGGTATATTAGGTGTCAACGTGACAGATGGCGAGTCCATCGCCGTTACTCAAGCACGACTATACATACGCCTTTGAATTTCTTCTCAGACGTATGCAGGTTTCCTCTCGATGTTTTCCTTCACCGTAAAGCTCGTGGTGTGACTAATCACTGTACTTAAGTTCAGAAAAACTCATTGGTACAGTCGGGATTCGAACTTGCGACCTTTGCGTCGCAGGCAACTGCTCGAACCACTCGGCCACCACGGCTCATTATAGTAACTTAACAATTATCACACAAATTGAACCAAACTAAATAAAGTTCTTACCATAGGTACGCAGGAACTAAAAGCCGTCGATATACATACTAATACTTATGTAATATGTACTTATATTTATTTTAAGCTAGATAACCCGCCCAACTTCGCTTCGGTGAAAAAAATTTACTTCCTGAAACACGATAGCAGCGACACCTATCGGGTCCAATTGTGAATCTAAACCTTTCACGAATCACACAGAAAATTTTATTAAAATCGGTTCAGCTGTTTACGATTCTATATAGGGCATACAGATAAACATATTATATATATATATATATATATATATATATATATATATATAATATGTATGTAAATATGTATGTAATCCAAGGTACCGGTGGTTAGGGTCCCAGAGAAAGAAATCTCCTCACAATACGTGCTAATATTATGATGATTATTATATAGATATAATTTGTATATATGAAACAATAAGAATAGTGTGGGATAAATATATACAATTATATATTATGTATATAGGTACTCGTTTGGGACAGCTAGTATTTACATATGAGAGCACTAAAATTATAGTACGCCCAGCGGGACCTAGGCGTATAGTTTTAATTTCGCTTTAGTGCCCTCGCTCGTGATGAGTGAACCAGTCAGTGGTATTTCGCTTGTATGTATATAGACGCTTAGGTATATATGTAGACTAACATGTGTCTAGACTAAGTTCTGCGCTCGGGCAAGTTATGTAACTATAATAATCTTGCGCACATTAATATTCATTACACCTCCTGGCCACTGCACAAGCGGTGAAAACTATTATACTTGCAAAAATCTAAATAATTAGACATTTATAAGACAATTGCGCATAAGTACTTACGCATAAGTGAATGTTTTATTTAGCTGTTCAGACAATGGATACGACATTTTGTCTCGCATTTCCCGGCTAAAACCAGTTGTCCCGCCCAGCTTCATGATGGTGAAAATATGTAATAAAAAGGGTTTTTTTATAAAATAAATTTGTTATTTTAAATCTAAATGATACAGAGAACCACTTTTTTATTAAAAGGATACTGATTCTCATTTTTTCGGAAGACCAAAATGCTAGCAGAGAACTGAACGAACGCATATAAAATATTTAAGTATGAAGATATATCTATAGATCACGTTCCATACAAAAATTACAGCACACAATAGAATTCCGTATGAATTCTCGCAGCCCTATAAATTGTCTATATGTATACTAATTGAGAGTTTGTTTGTTTGTTTGTCTGGTTTAACGTGATAATCTCAGGAATTACTGACTGGTTTGTATCAAAACATTATATTTGTATTGGACGTATCGTTTATCTACGAAGCCTATATATACAACACGCTGCGACCAATAGAAACGGAGCGCTATTGTAAAAACGGGGGGATTTATTCCTTTTGCGAGCTTCCGTTGTGTGTGCTGACGCCGGTCTCAAGGAACACAATTATCTTGTATAACAAAATTGGTCGTCTTAAAAAGTTCTAAAAGAAACCCGAAAAGAAAAAAAAAGCATTATTTGCGAATGGGTTTTTATAGACGTAAGCACAGACAGTGAAACATTATTTTTCTCTCGCGTGACAATGATGCTAACCTCTTCAGCACAATGCTGCGGGACACCGGTTTTGGTTTCATATCTTATCTGCCTATAGTATTACAATTGCAATAATATCTACCTACTGTTAGTCACGTCAGTACAGCATCAAATATCTCACCACTTGTTTAGGACTGTGAAGTATTAGTTATATTGTTAATTGCACTTAAATGATGACCTTATTAACAATTATAAGCATATTATACCAAGTAGGTATACCTCTTCCTCACATTTGTATACTTTGTAGTTACCCCTGCCGATTGAAAGACAAGTCTAATGGACATTGACATTGTGAACCTAGTGTTTACCTCTCCTGACATGTATAATTAGCCATTAAATTAATAATAACAGCGAGTCATTACAGTTATATTACTTCCATCTGTATCTACATCCACCAATCGTTACAATGTTGCTAGGACGTAAACATGCTAAGTGCAGAACTGCGATAGCATAACAGATATCCCACATGGATACGTAGCTAGACTATTATTTTCCTACAACATAGTTACTAAGGCTGTGTTTATATAAATTACGCTGTGTTATTGCAAGTAAATTTTCCAATAGTGGATTTACCTACATCAATGTGTTGTGTGAGCCTTTTACCGATTATCATGATTACGATTACGATTATGATGCTGCGACTCTATCTACGCAATAGCATTTAATGCATAAACTAGCTATAAAATTATAAAAATAGTTGTGTAAAATTTATGCTTAGAAATGAAAGGAATAGTTATGATAAATAAAAAGTACCGTTGGAAAATTACAGTGTCAAGGATCATTATGCGCATCAAAGAATATAGCAGGGTGGGCAAGGCGTGATCGATATCCTTAGTAAAGATAGTGCCATTCACGAAGACGCGACCACCAATTTCTAACCGAGGGGGTCGCGGGATGTGGGGAGTACCTATGACTATACTATGGTATGACTCAACTGTATTAATTGTAGTCTACGTGTGCACTACTAGGTAATCGGTGTGTACAGACAATACTCAAACATTAGTGGAAGGTTGTACAATTACATTATAAACTATGAGGAAGAATAGTGGGGCACGTCTTCGTGGATGGCGCTATCTATCTTACAAATAGGCGGCAGTAACCGCTTATCATAGAGTGAGCCGCAGGCTTAGTAACCATCTTAGAGATAAGACAAAAACAATAACATGGCGCATTTGCACTAAGACATCTCGTCTGATGAACAGGCAATATATTAAAGACAATGGGGACGTTTTCATATAAATTACCTACCATTTCCTTGACGATAGATATATGGATGGTCGGACTGCATGCATTGCAACGTGACCCATGATAGTGTGTTTCGATAAGCGACCTATTATTTAGAATATGTAATAAAATGCATGTTTAGAACATGACCATGTAATGAGTACCTATCGCTGTCAAAGATACTGTAGTACATCTCTACTTTTCAATATTGTATAATTTAAGTACTATATAAAAAAATAAACATAGCCTACCCCGTTGGGGAGTTGGCGTGATGATATGTATGTATGTATAAAAAAATTAAGAAATCATCTTGAGTGCTCGATCAAATTGAACGAACAAAGGATGGGAACCATAAGTGTAGGTACTAGAAACCGATGAGCATGCATAGAAGACTGATAAATGTGGATGAAGCCTCTTTGTCCGGCTTAATAGCAAAAGTTCCCAGAACTCACGCTACGAGAGCCAATACAAAAAAAAAGTATAATTCTCGCGCCACCTTTCTTTCAGAACTGGCGCTCTAATCTATCTGCCTACCCCGAGAGGAGCTCGGCGGCATGATATGTATGTATTATGTACTATTAATAGGTAGGTATTTTCCGTTCGTTTGCCACTGCCCTTGCATCACGTATATAAATACCGATTGTAATTTTGGCGCGGCGCTTGCATTTGGTTGCCTCTCTATCTAATTGCGACGTGCCATGCATTCCATTTCATATTAGTTGCGTAGTTGAATACACACTGACTTATTGAGATACCAGTATAGATCGCATCATAACGTCCTTTTTTTCGTTTTGTATAATAATAAGTTGACAAACAAGCATGCAGGCCGCCTGACGGTAAGCGGTTACCGCCGCATATGGACACTTGCAGCACCAGGGTAACTCGCGTGTTGCCATCCCTGCAGGAAGCTTTTCACACCCTTCCTAAAACTCCATACTGTACTCTCCGGGGTAAACCTGAACGGGGAGTTTATGCCACAGCCTGAGCGCTTGCAGCTTTAGGAAACTAGTTTCAATCTAGGCAATGGGAGACCTTTGTGGTCTCGCCACTGGGCAGTTAAAAAGAGTCCGCCAGTCAGTATTTTGTAAGTATCACTGATTTCTTATGAACGCTTCGCCCACCTAAAATTACCTTCTTTCATTCTCAGTAACAAGTTATTCATTCGGTATTTACTCGTTATTTCTTCTGACTTCCTCGTCCCGGACAAAATTTTGTTATTGGAAATGTTTATAAATAGCCAAGGTTCTTTGTTAATTCCTTACCTGTCTGGAATTTTGTAAGTAATAAATAATATACTCACGCCTTCCCACAAGGGTCCCCGAAGGGGTATGCAGAGGTGTATAGGTAATAGCTATCCACCCATGTTCCGCCAGAGATATATTTTAGATGCTAACGTGATAGATGGCAAGTCCATCGCCGTTACTCAAGCACGACTATACATGCGCCTTTGAATTGCTTCTCAGACGTATGCAAGTTTCCTCTCGATGTTTTCCTTCACCGTAAAGCTCGTGATGTGACTAATGACTGTACTTAAGTTCAGAAAAACTCTTTGGTACAGTCGGGATTCGAACTTGCGATCTTTGTGTCGCAGGCAACTACGGTGATATATATCAAGATATCTAGGTTAATACTCACTTTACACCCTCTTGAAGTAAAAACTAAGAATTCATTCCACAACCTTAGCCTGATATTTTTCCCTACTTCAATTGCCTATAGCTATTTATTGCGGGTTAGCACTTTGAATTGTAACCCCGACGTATAATTTAAAACTTCATAGAATTGCAGATCAATCTATTCACGCAACTGAAATAGAAAACACGACATTGAAAATGTCTTCCCACAAAATACCTACGCCACATACATACATACATATATATCTTCACGTGGAGTCCCTCATGGAGTACTTATACCTTACTTCACGGCTGGGTGGTGTTCAATCCTAACGGCTAAGCTAAAGTCGGGAGCTCAATCCTTGCCGATGTCAAATGGATGTAACATTCTTTAATTATGCTTTAATTCTCCCATTATGCTGCCAGCATAATATAACTCTCCGAACACAGAGTGGCAACGCGCAAGTGATACTTCGGTATTGTCAGCGTAAATAGGCTGCGGTAACCGTTTTCCTTCGGGTGGGCCGTAAGCCGTATGTTTGCCACTCTTGTTATATAAAAAAAATATACATTATGTTAATATAACCATAAATATACATATCGTAAATAATAAATTAATTATACGTACAAAACGCACTTTGCAACATCGCTCATTAAACCGATAATGTAATGAATTATATAAGTGCACAGCTGCGCCGATGACCTTTGTCGCTAGGTACCGGCTGTTAATTTTTTGTGACGATTATAGAATGTCGATTGATATTTATTACAAATCAAATTGATTTTTAATTATCATAGCATACAGTGTAGCATTAGCTTGACCCTTTTACTCGTATTAGTTGATAAGGCTTCCCTAAGGGTACATTAGTTCATAAGTCTTATTAAAGTATGTCAATGTGAAATATGAATTACGTAACAGATAATGAAGTAGGGGTGTAGGTAGATTGGAAAAGTCGTAACAAGGTCACAGCGTCACCCGGGCAACCGGGCTCCAAGGGCGGCTCGGAAGCTGATCAGGTGGCCGACCACTATCACGAGTACTCACTGTATACTCATCCGTTTCTCACGTCGCTGCCATGTGTCAATGTCACTGTCAATGTCAGTTTTAACGCCTACACCTTATCGGGTATTGTCACAGAAAGACAGAATATCCTGAATTAATTGCAGTAACAAATTTTCGGCATCTTCATTTTAAGTATACTTGTCATTGTGGCAAATGGCTATCCAGCGTGGTCAAAGCTGCTAGTCTTCTTGGCACGTTGCCTCGGGATACCGATTTGGGATAAATATTTTATCTGTAAATAGTTAGTTTCAACTGTTCTTTGTAAATATTATTAATTGTTGTTAATGTTAATAAATTTACTCATCGTCTTTGTAAGGCACATCAATTTCAGGACTTTACCTCGTATACTTACTGACATGTTCTTGCAATGATGATTCAATAATTAAAAGGCATGGACGTGTAAAAACTTCCTTTCTATATGGGACAGATTATACATATACAGATAGAAGGGTATGACGTCTATACCTAATCTGAACTTTTGCACACTTGAATAATGATGATGACAATGGCACATCAGAATATGGCCCCCGGAAGCTTTTACATTATGTAGCTAACAAGGCTATTTTTAAATTCTACCAAACGCATACATGTTCACCGCAGAAGTCAAAACGGTTTATCACAATACGGAATAGTTTACATGCATAACGATTTGATATCTACATATTTCATCAATCTGGGGCCTTACTATGACGCGCTTTAGCTATCATTATTCAAGAGTGCGAAAGGTACAAATCACTTCCGCACTGTTTAATGATACTTTCAATAGTCATGGTACGGAGCTAAGACTATTAGGTGTGAAGATAGTAAGTAAAGCAAACGTCACGACAAAGTAATTAATGTGACTTCTCATATCAAACTTAGTTGATTTAAAAAAAGATATAGCAGATTCAACATAAATCATATAGATGTTCTATTATGTACAAACAACTATTATCACTACTATCCATAATATAAAACAAACCCTCCGCGGCGTCAGTCCGTTTGTTTGCGATAATCTAAAAGCGGATTTTCATGCGGATTCGCCTTTAAAAAGAGGGGGAGGATTCACGAGTTTTAGATGTACAGTTTTTATGTGTGAATGTGTTGAAATGAGCTGATGCTACACTGCGACAGAAAACATGCAGGCATAAATATGCTCTATTACCCATGTGAAGTGATTTAGTAGTAGTGTGTTTGTTACTACTTCGCGCTGAAACGGCAAGACAGATATGGATGAAATCGCGGAAGATAGTCTGTTATCTCATGTCTGTACGCCCGAGAATAAAAACAGTTTGATATTTTTCTGATTTCGTTTCGTAAAGTTTGAAACATTGATAGGGGCTCAAGGTGCCGTGTTCGTTGCCAGGCAACCACGTAGAGCGCTTCACAAGTTTCCGCCCGCCCAGGCTACCGCCATCGCCTTCACACCTCCATTTAACTTTATATCTTAGCTGCCCGACTTAAGTCTCAAAATCACTCGAACCTCTCAATTCTTATATCGTTCCTTTAATTTACAAATAAGTTCTTTAAGTACGCGTACCTATTCGTTTTTTGTTGTTGGAAAACCAATTTCGCCGACTTGATATAAAGCTGGTTTTTAGTTTGTTGGCTGGAAATTATGGAACGTGTCAGCTCAGGTGCAAATGGTAAACAAGTTAATAAGTATGTATATTGATATATAAAACAATGTGTAGTTATTTATCTCGTAATTCACGGTCAGCTCTTAATTGTAATGACAACAATCTGTCCACATAATACTTCTTACATACTAACATGAGCTGCAGGTACTCGTATCAATTAACAATTTCATGTAATAGAAAAATTATAAATTGGAATGTTTGTGTGTATGTTTGTTGCTTCTTCATGCAAAAAACCGATTAGTGGTAGAAAATTGGCAGTTTTTTTATACCACTAACGTACGTAGCATACGGTTACTACCACTTATGTATGGGCGACTGCAAAACCAGACCTATCGCTCGCGCGTTGCCGATTGTTAGCTTGTCTGGAAAAGAAACGACCCACGAAATAATATTTTACGCGGGTGAAACTGCGGGGCACAGCTAGTATTTAACATTTACATTGAAGCTTTCTCATAAGTTTTCCTAGAGTGGGCGGACCCAGTGGGCAGATCTATTTAATGATACGTATTATAAGGTACGGTTTATACATCATTTTAGGTTGATACGTTAATAAAATAAAAAAAATTATAGATGCTATCGTCAACTTGGCAGCAGATGGAGTAAACATGACAATTTGAGAGTACGTCGCCTAATTACCAACCTCGCCTGATGGATGGAGTCAGTCCACTGGGTGTCAAAATTACGATTGGAGAGTCCGTGTCATGGTATCAGTCCGTCGCCTCAACGACGTCAACATAACAAATGGAGAGTCAGTCTCCTAGGTGACAATAGGATAGATGGAGAGTAAGTTCCCTAGGTGACAATGTGGCAAAAGAAGACCGCTGTCTCTCTGTATATTATGTTTAAGTTACTGGGTTTATCTATCAATTAAGAAAAGTTATATACATATTACTTATATTATATTAGTAATATTTTAATTAAAATGCAGCTCGCATCACGTGAAGACGTAGCCTGTGTGATGTACTTAGATATTGACGTATTTCGTACAAACTTTGAACATTGAGTTCACCCACGTTTGAATATTCTGTAATCTCTGGAAAAAGAAGCTTAATTTAATGATAAATATTGATAGGCGAGACCAGAGTGAAGTCGTGGCCGAGTGCTTCGAGTAGTAGCCTGCAACTCGAATCCCGTGTGTACCACCCACTGAGTTCTTTTGAACTTAAGTACAGTGATTAGTCAGACCAGGAGCTTTATAGTGAAGGAAAACATGTAGGAAAGGTAGTAAGAAATACAGGGAACCTGTTGGCACCTCAACTATATGTCTGCCGAAAAGTGGATGTGTGGTTACTACCTAACTAAGTTATAATTGTTGTTCCTGACCAATGCAAAAAAGGCTGATATTTGTTTTTATCTAGTAAAGGAATAGCACTCTGACTACGAAATATAAATACCGTTTTTTTTTTTTTTTTTTTGTATTGTCTCTCGTAGCGTGAGTTCCGGGAACTTTTGCTACTTAACCGGTCAATGGCGAGACCTAGGCCTCCAGCCAGTAAATACCGAGTATGCGTGTGCAGTAATTTAAGGAGCTGTGCCCCGCGGTTGCACAACTGCATCAGCACGGACATCTCGAGCCATAAACCGATATTAAATTACACATAGGTAAGTTTGTTACAATATACAATGTAATCTTCGGGTAAGTTCAAAGTCTCTTATTGGAAGTTAATCGCTACACAAGAAAGCCACACCATCGGTTCTCGCCGCGCATCGTACAATATCACGGCTGGGATTTTTTGCGAAAAAGAACAAAAACGCTTTATAAACAAATTTAATCATAGTTTTTTGCGCACACACTCGGAGCTCAAGTAGGTAGGTCTATGAATAAATAGGAGTGTAAGTAGCTCGGACGCGGATGATATTAAGATGACGGTCAGTCGTCACGTTGCACATATCGTGACAAATTCATTTCATATTCATACATTGTATGCCATGCGGCCTGCCGTTAGGGTAAAGCTATTCAAGCAGAAGCACAATAAACTTCAATCGATCACCGAAACAAGATGGCGCTAGTAGTAGCATTAATTTAACGTACCTCTTGATTTTCCGTTTTAAAGATCAAGGCGTGTGGGCACACAAGCGGTTTTCGTGGTTTATGTTGGACGAGTTCGATACTTTCATAGGTATATTCCTTATATTCACATATTGGTACCTATAGTGAGATTCATTAGTAGCCTTCCACTTGAGGAAATAAGAAAAATAAAGCACGCTTAGGTAGTCAATTTCGGTTCAAAAAATTTACAAACTATGTATTCATATTTTAATTAAACTAATTCACAAATGAACTAGCTTAATGTGTAAAATAAAAATGAAATTAAACAAAGTATGGACGAACATTAACACTGACCGTAAAACATGGTAACATATAATAACATTATAAAGCGATGTAGTTATACTGTTACAGTGGTATAACAATAGTTCTTAGTGTTCTAAGTAACGATGTTTTCAATATGAGTCATTCATTCACTTGCAGTAGGTAAGTGAGCTAGCAACATAATGATGTAAGTTACTGAAATGGTGTTGTTACGTCAGTGTAATTTGGGCCAAATGCGGAATGCGGCGCGAGCGGCACGGTCAGGGCCCGCGCGTCCCTGACCACGGTCAACGGCATCGTTTGAAGGTGCCCTCCGAAAATGAGATTCCGTCTCAAGCACCAACACCGTTGTGTGAGTGACTGTTACATGAATACGCGTCGTATGTATGTCGCTTAGCTACCCGAAGGTGATTTGATTTGTCTTGCAAACAAAGGGAGCGAAGCTTATATGTCCATAAGCCTTCTCACAAGGGTAGGTAGACGATAGGTAGTACCCACACAATAGAAATACGTGAATCATACTATTTAACTACTGCGACAATTGTCTTATATTATTTGTGGGTATTTTACTTATCTATATGTATGAAGTTAGTTTTACAAATGTAATTTTTTGTTGGGTGTGGGTATTACCTATACACCTCTGCCTACCCCTTCGGGGACCCTTGTGGGAAGGCGTGAGGATATATATTTCTGTTTAACCTATGGTTAATTATTATTGTAAATTTTATTAATATTTATAAATAAGTACTTGTTTGGAAATGATAATATTACAGTATTATTAATAGTAACATTAATCACACCAAATAGTAGATAGGTAACGTGTAAGTAAGCAATTAGGTAAAAGTATGTTCGTGCGTTGATAAGAAAGGTGCAGTTTGAGTTACAAATACAGCTGTTGAACGTTCCGGAGCAAAGATAACAGCTGAGGAAGTGCGGGAGGGGGTTAATCTCGTCGGCTAAAGGTGACATTGCTCGGTCGTCGACCCGCCACCAGTGTCTTGTTTTAGTTGTTTTATATCGTGAATGGGCTCGTACTCGTCATCGCGCCATCGCATCTCGCGAGTAGCACAGACTGCTGCTTGCTGCACTGCTCTATCACAGATGATTAACTAGTTGGGTCCTTGTCCGCACCAAGTATTTTATCGCTCGGTATATTTTATATCAAGAGTTAGTTTGCAAGAAAATCGTTGAATATTGAGATGAATCTTTGTTAGTTACTAGCTAACAAAGATTCCTCTCAATATTTTTATTTATATTCTCAATGTTTAACGATTTTGTATCAAAGGGACCTTCTAACCGTAGACTGATTCAGATGGATAACGTAGCCCAGTAGTCATATACTTGTACGTAATAATATTATATATAGAAATCTACTTAAACGTCATTAATATACCTAACTTTACAAACATCTGATAGTTTAACATATTCACCATCAGGACTATTTTTCTTTAAAAATTTATAGTTGACAAGGTATCTACAGTTCACAAAAAATTTTTTTTATACTTAATCATGTTATTCCAAATCCAGACAAAAGCCTCAATCTCTCCACCGCTTGCTATCCTCAATTAAAAAAAACAGTAACACGCAAAAAAAACCTAATGATCAACTATTATGCAATTAAAGACAAAATAAAAAATGACAATACATTCAAAACATTTTATTACTGTAACACTTACTATATTACACAGAGAGATCTTAAACACTAACTCATTCACGAGCAGTACAGCAGACATCAGGAACAATCCTGACAGAGACTACAGATTCTTTAGTACAATCGACCGCACAATGCAACGCCCATACAATTATGTATTAAAAAGTGTAAACTGACGTCATTCTACGTCGGTCCCTTTACCTGGTCCTAATCTGGTCAAATGCACGATTAAACTGTAGATTGAACCGATCTACTCGATCACAACCTCAATAATTCATTATCATTTCGATACAAATCATGAAAAACACGATACCATTACCCTGCCGGAAGCACAAACTTGTCTCCTATCAGAACAAGTATTGTCGTTATTCGTTCCACGTACGACTTTTAGTTGCTTACGTACTATGAACATCAATATCAGTTTAAGTTACACGTTAATTAAAAAAAAACAACTTTTTACCCTGGCACGATTCAATATGAATTCTCCAAAGTAATTTATAACTTATATACTTGGGAGAACTTTATTTCATCCCTAAATTCATATAAAAACGACATGATTCTTAATTTACAACAACATCCAGTTACAAGCAAAGTTTACATGTTTAATAAATTATCTCGGAGATTCACAGAACCTTTTACAGTTTCAGGTTCTTAGACACATACACATACATACATATGTATTTATTAGTAACTACTAAAAATACAACATAAAAATCAACGGTTTATCAATTGATAGAAGAAAAGACTTTTAGTGTGGGACAATCCTAAAAAATTCTTGAAACATTATTTCGACGTGAACGAAAGACGAGACCGGTGATCGATTTAACTCAAACGCTGAATCTGAAAAGGTATCATCTGACAAATAAGTCCCACAGATGGTTTAGTGGTTTGTTAAGAATTAAAAGAATGTTTGTTCAATCAATTTGTCAATTAAATAGGCAGAACCTTTTTTTTTTATCCTGGTGTAGTATGATAAAACACTACAGTAAATACTAAATAGTGACCATCATTACAATAGACGAAATCAGCGTACTTGAAACATACATATGTATATTTGAAAATATCTTAGAACGATTTCATGGTTTTGTCTATTTTCAGATGAGATCCAATCGAAATTTGCAGAATGAATAGGTTGTAGTATTCGAAATATAAGGAATGGGTAACTAAAATATTATATTGGTATACGCCATACGAGCAAACAGACCTATCTATACAGTTTTTAATATTTTTGAGAGTATTTTTAGGACGCAGCCGTCCCATTTGACATGAATTAAAATAGTCGAGTGTCGACTTTGAAAGCGAATAAGGCGGGATAGTATTTATTATAAAAAATACATATATCTGGCCAAGTTTCTAGGCCTCTAGTGAGAGTCAAGATGTGTTATTTAAGTATAGCATGTATATTCTCCACATAAGCTTAACTATTCAGACTGCATCATCTTTCTATTAAGCAGACCACAATGCTGTGATACGAAAGTCTTCAACCGGCGTGTTACCAGATCATGTCAGACTGGTATAAGAATATCAAAACAAACTATTGTTATATATCCTTTGGTTATTGACATAACCAAAGGATAATTCAGATAAAGATGCACTGGACGACAATTTACCGATTTATTTATTGTAACCGAATACAAAAGAATCGACACAAGTACTTAATTATTACATAATTTTTAAATTGGTCAAGACATTTTCAAACTTGTAGGTAATTAATTAGCATTTGGCACATGGTAATACGGACTTAGCAAATTGGGAAATAGTTTTTGTATTGCAGACAAGGTGGGAGAAAGACATTCACCCCTACCTGTGAGGAACATAGTTTAAACAAAATTGCCAATGCATAAAAACATTTTTTTTGCACATCAGTAGTTATTTGACTAAAATTATTAAGACTGAATATTACACAAAAAAAAAAACAAGTCTCTAGAAACAGGCATCCGATGTAAATAATATGAAGTAGGAGGCTTCATCTACCTCGGGGAATTAATATTTAAACAAGTATATATATAATATGTGAACTTTTTGGCACGCTCAGTAGGCCAAGTGGTATTAATGTTGTATTTTTTTTTCATTTTGTATCAGGCTATTTATATTTCGCAGTATGATTTTTAGTATTTCTGAAACTAGAAAATATGTAATTTGTGCTAAATGTGTAATAATAAAGCCGTGGTGGCCGAGTGGTTCGAGCAGTTGCCTGCGACGCAAAGGTCGCAAGTTCGAATCCCGACTGTACCAATGAGTTTTTTCTGAACTTAAGTACAGTGATTAGTCACACCACGAGCTTTACGGTGAAGGAAAACATCGAGAGGAAACCTCCATACGTCTGAGAAGAAATTCAAAGGCGTATGTATAGTCGTGCTTGAGTAACGGCGATGGACTCGCCATCTGTCACGTTGGCACCTAATATACCTCTGGCGGAAAGTGGGTGTGTGGGAATTACCTGTACACCTCTGCCTACCCCTTCGGGGACCCTTGTGGGAAGGCGTGAGGATATATTATTATTTTATGTAATTTGTATTCCGAATTTTTATATCTACGTGAATTTGGACTGTTTTTTTATTTTTGTCTCCATGTAAGTATGTGTGTATGTATTCGAAGTAGGGTTCAATCTAAAACACAAACACAACTTCAACAAGAAAACAAACTTCATACATTGTTCTAGAATTCGCCTACTTACAACAATATTGCACCGTCATTGTTCATCTCATTAATTTTTCTTCAGTATGTATTGTAGTATTGTCTACGTTTAGGCTCCATTTCTATTTCGCTAGAATACCTAGATATATAAATAACTAGTAGCCAGCAGGCTTAAAACGCCCTTTTTGATTTCCTAATATGTAAGTACGCCGGGAGATTGTTTTGTCAACTCGTCTTCAAAACGGCGTTGGTATGAGGCACGAAAACGTGTCATTTATCAATCCTAAGATGTGCCCTGCTATCTGTACTAATATTAAAAAGAGGTAAGACTTGTATGTAAGTATGTTTGTAACGAATTGGCTCAAAAAGTACAGGACTGATTTGAAAAACTCTCAGTGAAATGGGCTATATTCACCCGTGCAAAGCCTGGACGGACCGCTAGTATGGTATAAAATATTAACTCGGATCCCAGACTAAAAATCTTTACTACTCTTACCAACAAAATTCGATATAGTCCACCTGGACTGGCCAGTCATATTTAGGTCCTAGTCAGCCTGCCTTCTCTCTGGTACGACTTTGAAAATCTTATGCAGGTTTCCCCACGCACTGAAGGAGATCATGGAAATGTTCATGACGTGGCATTATGTGAAGGTCAAAGAATCTATAACCACTGAAATCCAAACCCTACTATAGAATTTCACAGCCAAAAATCTATCTTCTTAAGCACTTAAAATGCATCTTTCAACAAATGCAAATGCACAAGCAATGACTCTGAGCATGCTTGCTCAGAAGCTTGCATCTTGCATCTCTTCATATATGATGGCAGTGGTACAAACCATCAAGTATATGGTATGGTAGTATATGGTATAAATTTAAAGTAAGTCATAAAGGTCACTATATGTGTAAGGCTCACATAAATAATAAAATTGTGTTAGATATCAAAATGCTTTTTGTAATTAAATAAACATTAGTAAAAATTACTTTGATCAAAAATACTGCCTACCTATTATCATAACAATTTGGAATTTATAATGCTTAGGAACACAAACATAATTATCTTAGCTAAACCCTTAATAATAGAAACTAACATGCATTATGCCTTTTCAACAATTCACTGTTGTCAGTTTCGTCACATTCAGATTTTTTTCTTTTTCTAGAATCAAATCGTATTCCAGTCCCTTGCACCACTCTTTCACTATTTTTAATTGCAGTTATAATGTTTTCTTTTGAAGGTGGCACTAACTTTAATTCATCATTGTTGTCGCTGGCCGAAGGCTCTACAAGGTGCATAACAATACGCTTGAGCTGTTCAGGATGTTCTACCTGCACCTCATCTACTGCTGGCAACTGATCATTCTGTGGTTTATCAGCATCCACTATTACAGAATATTTTCTCTTCATCTCTTCCATCATCCTACACCCATAATCTTCACCTATTACACTATTGACACAAACAAAACTTTGAACTTTTTTTGTATCTTTGTCTATTTCAAGAAAGCCACGTGTTCGCATATATATGAAATGCCCTGACCGAGTCATAAGTCTGTAGTAAGATTCACCAAATTCTTTACTTTCATCATACATCTGGCGTAGAACACATATCACCCAGCGGACATCATCTTTATGCATGAAGACAAAGGCTGACGTGCCTGTCACTTCTTCTGTCATGTAGCCAATTGCCAAAGAAATACTTTGATCACACTGAACAATATGACCATCAATCAAATGCCTTGTCCAATACTCTGAATATGCTGTGGGTGGTAGAATTCTGGGTGGCAAATTGCTTGGCACCACATGAATCATGCCAATGAAGACAAAGTCATTGCCACTTGATGAGAATGTACGGTTGGTTCTGACTCTTTGCCTCCTGATGATTTGCTCATCCTGAACCCCATTGGCTGTAGCACGGTCAGAGCGCCTCAACCAACCATCAATCCGACAGCGCTCATACCGTGGTGGGTCTGACCTTGCACCTGCTCTCATTAGACGTATGTGGAAGTTGTGATGTTTCTCAAATAACCTACTCTCACAACCAGTTTGCAACTCAGGGGGGTAGATGTGATGCCGCAATATATCTTTGTCTTCATTGTGGATATAATTATAAATATCTTGACCAAGCAGATCTACATGACAATATCCCAATTTTTCCTGAACATTTGGGGACATAACAAAAATCTTACCTCTGCATGTAATGGAAAACATTATCCCTCCAAGGAGATCAAAAAACTTCATTATTGCTGACGACCAGGTTTCGAGGTGTTGGCATTTAATGGTGTCGCCAAAGACATGTTCATTTCTTAGTTTATTAGCTGCCAGTCTCAGTACGCTAGTCTTGTCTACCTTCCGCTGCGAGTGTACAATGTCTGACAAAAGAGTCATCATCTGACTTATCTGGGCATTGTAAAGACTCCGTCGCTGCTTTTCTGCTATGATGCGGGACTCACGATCGCTGGCCTTGGCACAGGGCATTTCCGGGGAATGCGAATCGGAAGAGGAGTCTCCGCAACTGCCGCTCGTAGTCTGGAGCTCGAACCCTATTCCCGGTAGCGCACCTATGATTGTGCCCAACTCGGCCGATGTCTGACCAACCTGCTCCGTATGGGTGTTCATTGTAAGGTGAAAAGAGTACCAGGAGCTAGAGGTAACTGATATATTTCTCCGCTAAAATATGTCCTTGTTTGATATCAACATCACAATCCAATAACCTTAAAAGTCATATTCGTCACTTCATATATTATTGCGAAGCCGTAATGGCGTATCAGTAGGTCTATCATATTTCAAACAGCTTTATTATTTACAGCACAAAACACAACACTAAATAAAATTAAGACTACTTATTCTTAAGGAAATGCTTTACGCGCTTATTTATGAGAGTAACATCCCTCACCCGCGATAGGTGATGAGGAACTAACCACAAACAAACATGTTCTTGTTACCAACCATACTAGCAAACAGATAAACAAAGACAATTTAATTCAAATAGATTATACACTATAGAAGGCGCGGCGGCGCAAAAATCAACTTGTTTATTTCGAAATGTTAGATCTTGACACAGAGTGTTTAAGTCATCACTGAACACACACTATCATTTATTTAGATGTGTGTTTTATGAGTGGAGTAATAATTTAGTATTTATGATCAACTTGATATAGGAGACATGACATTATAATAGAGTTCTTAATTTAATTACATGATTGATCATGTGTTTTGTATCGATAGTCAATAACCTATGTGAGGTTCGATTTATGCATTACTTGAACCGCGGTTATTACATATATTTCGAAATTCGTAAAAGTAATAAATAAAAAATAACTGATTTTTTTGAAATATATATTAAAATAAGTGCCTTGAATAGGTTTTTGTAACAAAATTTGCATTGCATGAATGGAATATTTCAATATCAAAGATATTTAAATTAAAAATTAGACTACAGAGTAACTTGTATCCATGTCATAAAATTATAACAGAAAAACTATGAATAGTATTATTGACTGAACGTCGGTTGTTCCAAAAACAAGGATTAGCAAGCTACAAGTGAAGTGAACTGTCATACTCATATCGTAACTGTCTGTAGTTGTTTACAGGTAGTGCTTATAATGGTCGTCTTCAACTTCACCTTTTAAATTTCGTGTGTACTTATTGAATTCTAGCCGTGGTGACTTACGTAAATATTTTTGTGTGAATTCAAAAGTGATAGTTAATTAAAAACCAAGTGCTTGTTTTTTATTTACACGGTTGTAACGAATAAATTAAAATATATTACTTTATTTGTAGCTGTCTAGATCTAAACACAGCTATTTGTTTTGTTTTGGGCATAATGTGGCTAAAGACAGACCTAATATTTTCTATCAGTATCATCTTTTTAAATCTTACAATTGCTGCGAATAGTAAGTAATATGTAAAATAAATCATTTTATAATTTTGCATGTTTATGTCTCGATTAGCATTTGTGCCAATAAATGAATTCATTTCAGTTGGTGATAGATGCAAACCAAATGATGAACTCACAGATGGGGTCTGCACCATAATAGATCAATGTGAACCAGCAGTCAGGTATTTACTATGATAAATAAACCCCAAAACGTAATAAATTTATAGATATGCCGTCTAAATAGGTTTAAATAATAGAACTTTCTATATAAAGCTATAATAATCCTGTTTTAATCTGTCAAGCCCAGCTGCCAAAGCCCCAGTAACTACTTAACATTAGGTAGCTACTAGTGAAAGTTTAATTAAAATCAGTCTAGCCATTATTGATATTAGCTGGAACAGACTGATGTAAAAAAAAATCATTTTGTTTTTTATCAGTAATGAATAGCTGTTATTCTGTTACTGCCATGTAGTGCAAAAATAGTGCTGAAGTGAGGTAGAGCTGAGGGAATCTTTCATTCAGAATTTGAATTTAGAGACAGAAGATAGAGACATGCAGCACGCTGGCACTGCACCTGAGAAATGTAACAAGAATAGGGTCCATATACCACAGCACAGTCTTTTCTTGTATTAAGGTGCTCAGTTGGGCATCTCCAATTTTAAATAGGATGCCCCATAGTTATTTCCTCCAATTATAGTTATAATAATCCAGTGGAATATATGGTATCCTCAGTATATACCCTTTGCTTATAAAATTTCAATGGTAAAGAACTCAAATTTCTTAGCAGTTCCTGCAATTATACTGCTGGAACTGCTAAGTTGCATAAAAGTATAATTACTTATTATAATACTGGGTCTATAGAAGTATGAGACTTTTTAATGAGTAGATAGATGGTTAGTGTAACCATTTCAATGTTGGCAGATTCAAATCCTATCTGATGGAGTGTTTTGTATGGCCTTTATTATCATTCACATTCACATAATTCTTACAATCTCGTCAATAGTCTGACATAGGAGTACATCCTGTATTTACAATTTATTGCTCTTTTGCATATTGTCAAATAGTGGAGACATTTTCAGGACCATAAAGCAGCAACATCGACATGAGTTCCAGAGGTGTGGGTTCACTGGTTTCACAGAAATTGTCTGCTGTCCAAACATCATTGTTAAGTCAGGTACATATTTTGATAACACATATATTTTCTAATTACTACTGTATGTTATGTAATGCTGTATAAATAATGATATTTTTAATCTTATTTCATTTTAGGCGAACTGTCAAATTCAGGCAATGGCATAGCATCACCAGAAAAAATTGTTGAAAGAGGTAAAATATTTTTGGTTTACAATCTTTTATGATTAACACATTTAACACAACCGCCCCGCGAAATCCACGTATATTTTATCCCAGTGCTGGCAAACACTATAATTTTTCTACATGATGTCGACCATTGCCCAAATGTAAACACTGTTTTAAATTTGAAAATAGGCAATATAAATTAAGGGTGTGAAATAAAGTGCACCCTGGCATTGAAATGGCAAATTTCGACCATGGGGCGGATTTTGAATTCACGCCATAGAGAGTAAGAATAGTCATTTTCACAAACATGGCTTTCAAGCAGACATTTATATTGCATTTAAATGTGTTAAAAGTAATGGTATTTGTATATTGAACTGGCGCTCTGGCCTTTCTGCCTACCTTATTTAATAACGCCAATAAACTAATAAGGGATATAAGCCTTATACATACATAAACATATACACACAGGAGCATCTAGGACGACCAGGGCTCTAATGAAAGTAACGAAAACAAAACTTTTTTTTTTTTCTATTTATTATAGGAGTTTTGTCGCACAGCGACTATGTCACTTCGTGAGGACACCTGGATATAAAATCACTTAAAATCTACGCATATAAAATTTTAACAAACACTATATCGTCAGAACTAAGGTTCGCCAAGATACTGTTACACAAGTTAAAATTCATAAAATGTAAAAGTTCTTTTTATACATTTTCAACGTTTGTCTAATGAAATGTGCTTGCAGAATGTAAAAAAAATATGAAGACCCGCATTCCTCCCTTGCGACCGCTTATCCTGGGAGGCGAGATTACGGCTCCTGGCGAGTTTCCCCAAATGGTACGTAGGTACTATTCTTAACTAATAAATAGGTATATACCTTTATTATTTTCCTTAAGACATACTGTGTAATACAAATGTGGATAATATAATTATTATTAGGTCGCACATGAACTGATTACAGTACAATAATTTTATTGTATTATACCTACAAACCACGTTATTGTGGTTTGTATTTACCTTACCTTGGCCTTATTAATTTTATATTTACACCGAAGTTCTAGGTTAAAAAGGAACGTGGGCAAAGACAATCACGAGTATTATTATCGAGCAAAATCCCTGCCAGACTAGGCATAACAATAGCGTGTTCCCGCCGAGGATATATGTAGGTACATATTTAGAGCCGACGTTACATATGGCGGGATTCGTCATCGTTACTCATCCGACCATAAACTTATTAATTTTATTAATTAAAATTAATCTTATAAATTAATCTTATTAAATTTTCCTTAAATTTATTCCTAGATAGATGTGGTGTCTTCTCTATATTTTCTTTTACCGGAATTTTTGTGGTGTAAAACAAAAATCTCGTTTGTACAGGGCTCCGCGGCTTGAGATTACTACCAGTAACCTAAATATTTATTTCATTGTATCCAGTTATTAAGTTGGGGTCATAGCTTTGTAACATAGTCGTTTCCAAATTTAAAGAATTCGACGCAATATCAACAAGCCACATAATATGTTAAAAGTATTCAATAGAACTAGTAATCGCTGAGCACGACATATGTACATAAATGAACTATAAAAAACAAAAGCTCGTTTGTGCACTGCCATAAAAATTTTTTGTGACATTATAATATAATTATTATTATTATTATTTATTATATTGTCTCTTTTCCAATTTATTCAGCAGTATCTATAAAGAAAAATATAAAAAAATTCACACACATCTTCGAAGGATATATAATATAATATCAGAAGTATTTCATTAATTTGGTACTTTCATAAATGTTGTTAGAATTGTTACTATCGCGGATAGATCGATGCGAAAATATATCAGTCTAAGGCTTAAATGTATTGATCCACAATGTATGGGATTCATAGGCGAGAAGCGAGAGAGAGACTTATTGCTTGTTAGAAGAGAAGGATTAGGCGATATCTTATACCAAAGATTGTGTTTCTGCGTTGCCACTATGAATTTCTAATTTAAGTATATATTATTTTACCTTTTAGTAATACAATAATGATAAGGAAACATGATATTTTACAAAATACCGGTTGTTGACCCATTCAACCTTGTCTAACTTGTCTCAAATAATACAAGTTTTGTAAGCACAACATAATATATTTTACTTGATGCAGCGCTGCGCGTTATTGCTTTATATATTGAAACAGAAGGGAAATACAAAGGACTTAGATCTTTATTATTCTCGAAACGGGCAGAAAAGACTATTGTATCTTCATGGGCAGCCTAGATCAGTCTGGTTTTTCTGACACGCCACCCTCGAAAGTTAACAATCCCACGCGGCTGTCACATCACAAACTGTTCTCTTTTCAACGGCTTGGCAGACCGGACATCTTGCTAGTTGTGGCTTGACTCTATTGGCTGGCCCGATTTGGCTTGGCACTGGCAGGCAAGACATCGGCAGGCTTGGGATTGGCTATGGCTTTGCCTTTGGCTTTGGCTTTGGCTTTGGCTTTGGCTTTGGCTTTGGCTTTGGCTTTGGCTTTGGCTTTGGCTTTGGCTTTGGCTTTGGCTTTGGCTTTGGCTTTGGCTTTGGCTTTGGCTTTGGCTTTGGCTATGGCTTTGGCTTTGGCTTTGGCTTTGGCTTTGGCTATGGCTTTGGCTTTGGCTTTGGCTATGGCTTTGGCTTTGGCTATGGCTTTGGCTTTGGCTTTGGCTATGGCTTTGGCTTTGGCTATGGCTTTGGCTTTGGCTATGGCTTTGGCTTTGGCTTTGGCTATGGCTTTGGCTTTGGCTTTGGCTTTGGCTTTGGCTTTGGCTTTGGCTTTGGCTATGGCTTTGGCTTTGGCTATGGCTTTGGCTTTGGCTTTGGCTTTGGCTTTGGCTTTGGCTTTGGCTATGGCTTTGGCTTTGGCTTTGGCTTTGGCTTTGGCTTTGGCTTTGGCTTTGGCTTTGGCTTTGGCTATGGCTTTGGCTTTGGCTATGGCTTTGGCTTTGGCTTTGGTTATGGCTTTGGCTTTGGCTTTGGCTATGGCTTTGGCTTTGGCTTTGGCTTTGGCTTTGGCTTTGGCTATGGCTTTGGCTTTGGCTATGGCTTTGGCTTTGGCTTTGGTTATGGCTTTGGCTTTGGCTTTGGCTATGGCTTTGGCTTTGGCTTTGGCTTTGGCTTTGGCTATGGCTTTGGTTTTGGTTTTGGCTATGGCTATGGGAGAAAAAGTTAATAGTTCCTAAAACACGATCGCAGCGCCACCTATGGGTCCAATTGTGAATCTAAACCTTTCTTGAATCTACCTGAAGACAGAAAATTACATAAATCAGTCCAGCCATTTAGGTGTTCAGTGGCATATACACGTATATAAGAAATATATAAGTAGTAATTGTAATTTCCAAGAGTTTATGACTCTGGGTATATTACCAACTTATTTTATACTAGCTGTGCTAGGTGAAGTTTACCACAGCATATGAGTGAAAACCGTTTCTGAAATTAGCGTGCACAAACGCACTTGTCTGAGCGTTTGTGACATCTGTAATCTCAGACAAAAACTCTAACAACCAGTGTCTTGGGTGCTATTTGCGTTGATAAAGGTCCCAATCATATTTTTTCTCATATATATATCTTCCATGTACAGACATCGATTCGTTAAATTTTTATTATATAGACTAGCAGCCCGTCCCGGCTTCGCCCGGCTGGACATTTTGGCATATTTTTTTTTCTATAATATAGCAGATAATGTAGCATTCAAATGGTGAAAGAATTTCTAAAATCAGTCCAGTACTTTTTGAGCCAATTCGTTACAAACATGCTTACATACAAATATTTCCTCTTTATAATATTTATATGTATAGATTACATAATTAAAAACGATGGAATGACTAACGTTATGCACCAAGATTGAAACACGTTGGCACCTAATATACCTCAGGTGGAAAGTGGGTGTGTGAGTGTGTGAGTGGGACCCTTATGGGAAGGCGTGAGGATATATATATATATATTCATATATATCCTCATATATACCTATATACTTATATAATAAGACCTACTTTTTCTACGTTTTTAACATAAAGACAATCTCAGGAAATTCCTACGAAGCTCAAATGACCGGTCCAGTAAAAAATGTGCTTCCCAAACATTATTAACGCTGGGTTCAAAGTAATTGCACGTTATATGTTTCATCTTGTACTTGACTGATGATAATTAGTTAAGTAAATTCTACCTAATGATCATTCCGATACGAGTATTACTTATACACAGATATGACTCGACATCGTAAGTCACATTCGTTGAATGAAGGCCATCGATAGCAAGAAAGTATACTAAGAAAGTGACAAGTATGGTTATGGCTCTCCATGGCATGCGGTTACCGTAGCATAAAGGTGATACCCGAGACAGGCCCGCCGCTAGCTGTTTCGTCGCCCGCGTGCAATACCGATTATGCCGCCCTACGCCTACTTACCCTTGACTTTTGTCAAAAAAAGGATAATCAATGTTTTCTCATTATGGTGGGGAAAAAACCATACAACCAAGATAAAACATTTATTTTAAGTAACATATGTATTTTTATAAATTTTATCTTGCATTGCTCTTGCATTCTGATCGCCAGGATCAGAATGCATTCTGATCGTCAGGATCAGAATGCAAGTGCGATCCGAAAGGTTTCTCTGGGAATCCCAATGTGGATTTAGACCAGGAAAAGGATGTATGGATCAAACCTTCTCGCTTCGCGGAATCGCGGAAAGGTTTTTGGATGTTAACCAGAAAGTTTCCGCGGTTTCGTCGACTTAGAGAAGGCGTTTGATAGAGTCGCACGAAAGGAACTCTGGGACGTGTTGCCTGGATATGGAGTGAGCAGTTACCTACTGCATGCCGTGAAATCACTCTATAGGGATAGCAAGGCGTGCGTTGGGGTTAACGGTGAGATGTCATCCTGCTTTGATGAGAAGACGGGGGGTCAAACAATGGTATATCATGTTTGCCTGCCTGATCATTATAAATCTAGATAACTTTCTGAAAGCCTTTAAAAACGAACGGATGTGGAAACTTAGTTGTCAACTGCCTACTATACGCCGATGACGCGGTTTTACTGGCGTGATCAGAGGGCGAACTGCAGTCACTAGTTACCATAGTGAAAGAAGAATGTGAAAAGAAGGGGCTGCGGCTAAACGCTGGCAAGACTAAGTTTCTGGTATTCGAAAGAGATGAACAAGTGACCGAGTGTGTAAATTCTAGAGCAAGTGAATGAATTTGTATATCTAGGAAGCATGTTCACACGAGATGGAAAGTATAGAAAGTATGTAAAAGATATTGAAAGAAGGATAACTGCCTGTAATAAGGTGAATGGGGCCATGTCGGCGTTGATGGGCAATAAAATTCTGAGCAAGAATTATCGAGTTGCTGTCCACCATGCGATATTGGTGCATACTTAATTGTATGGCAGCGAATCCTAGGTATGTCATAGGAAGCTTGAACGCAGTTGAGATGCGATCTCTTCAAAAAATGTGCGGAGTAACGATCTTAGGTCGAATCCACAATTACGATATTCACAAATCAACTGGCGTGAATGAGGGTAACTCTTCTTGCCTTTACATTTGCGAATTTTTGAATGTTGAGATTGAAATAATAATAATATCCTCACGCCTTCCCACAAGGGTACCCGAAATTTTTTAACAAAATTTAATAGACCTTCACCCGTGGAGCTGGTGATCGGAGAAACCAATTAAATCTTCTCATAATCCTCTTTGGGAGGTTTTGTAAAAAAATAAAAAATATTTTAATATGAGATACTTTGGGGTTACGGAAACTATATATTTTTAGAATCTGCATTAATTTTGATGTATAATTAATAAGCTTTTATTTAACATTTAACAGCCTAGTAATTCAAATAAGAGAAATTACCAATCACAATAGATTTTTTTTCCTCATAAATCATAAATGTGTTTCCTCCGTGATTGCTTCGCCACCTTGTAATCTTTTGCGCTTAATTATAATAAAATAATATATCCTCACGCCTTCCCACAAGGGTCCCCGAAGGGCTAGGCAGAGGTGAATTATGATTGACGCTTAATTATGATTGTGAAAAATTAAAAAAAATATATAAATTGCCTATTGGTCGCGCGCTACCTAGCCGGTAACCGGCTAGCCCGCTGCAGGCGCCCCAAGTTGGTATCCTATGTGCGGCCTCTGCGTAGGAGTTGATCGGTCAGGGGTACAATGACTTGAATTAGGTATGAGTCGCCCGCCCGATTTGCCGCCCCCCTGGACGTGCCGCCCGCGTGCGGTGCACGCCTTGCACGCCCGCTTACGGCGGCCCTGACCCGAGATATGGTTATATGTGGACGAACTGATACCACTGCCAGCAGCGCAGCGATACTATGTGATTCTTTCATGTAAAAAGGTTTCCGAAAGCTTACCTTAAGAACACGAAACAAGCCAAACATACCCGTATGTAATGAGATTTATGAATTATTATTTATTGTGGTGACCTTATAGAATTTCTCCTCAAATAAGTTCTACATTACTCGTGCTTATAAGTACGTCCTACTGTTCTGTTACTGTTAAAATTCGAATCGGTGAAATCGCCTCACCGAATAATAAAACCAGTCAATCGTCTTGATCAAACACTACAATCACTGACTCGTCGTCTCACAATCTCGAACCAGTCATTAAGTCTTGAATCAAAACTCATTTCGTTTCTAAAGAGGATTTAGTATACATAAAATATTTTATTAAGTCATTGTTGTCATATATATTGTAATATCGCCTTAATGTTGTCGTCCTTTACACGACAACATTAAGGCGAGAATTGAATGATGTTTGGGTCGTATAAATCCTAATAATATTAAAAATGCGATAGCTTTTATTATATCTATTGTTCTCAGAGCAATCTCTTCAGAACGGTTGAACGGGATGGGATGACATTTGGCACAGATTTGGATAATTTGCTGGATTAGACCTAATAGGTTAATTGTATTATGGTAATATTATATATATATGTATTATAATGAGAAGTTTGTTAATCATAATATATTTAAATGATCGAATCCGGGCGAGGTCACTGCGTTGCGATAAACAGACGTTCTTGACATCATGCCTACATAAAACCTAGAACATATTTACTATTGACAATAAGTAATTACTTAGTCAATACGTATGTACATTGTTGTGTTGGATCATTTTAAGTATTAAAATCGCTTCATCGCTCTCGTCTGAACTTCATTTCAAAAAGTCGTGTTCTGTAGTTATTGCAAAGACATTGTAATTAATAAGATGCTTGTTTCAACTTTGATTGTCTGCGGAATATCGTCGCTTTCATATTCAAATTTCGACATAACCGTTAATGTTGTTTAAGCAAATAGGAGGAGTCACACACTTTATGGCTTATGAAAGTCATTGTTTATATTTGCAGGCAGCTTTGGGCTACGAGCGAAGCTACGGGTATGAGTTTGTGTGCGGTGGCTCGCTTATCTCCGATAGATACATCGTGACCGCTGGCCACTGCATCGATAACATAGAGCAGTAAGTTAACACTTTCAATACCTAGTACCTACCCGGCTACCGTGTAAAAAAATAGGGTGGTATCTATGCTAAGCCGTAGTTGACGTAGGGTCTTGACAAACCCACGACTGCCGGTGCAAAACAAAACACGATAATAGGGCTGTCGAAAAAAAAAATTTTTTTTTACATTTATTTGAAGGTCGAGTATTTTCGCTACCTACCTGCTTATAAAAGTAATAAGAATAAGCGTGACGAAGTGACGAAGTTAAAAGGACCTATAGGCACTTAAATCTTACATTCATATACAAAATAATGAGAACGATTGATTATTATAAGGCGCAAGTAGACCCATTGTTATTACTGTATTTAAATAAAACGGATTGTACCCAAAATGTTGGTATGACATCGCAGTAATACGTACTTAATTGAATATTAAATTTTCTGTATCTTCACGCTTCCCCATTAAGGGGGACCCTAATAACGAAATATTAGGCAAATGTGTAACACAAAACCGTCTTTTCGCCAGAAATATCTTTACATAGTACGTGGCAGTTTCTTGATATCACTTAATAAAATATTGTAGACAATGTCTATGTACTGTGTATTTTGTATCTTTAATGTACCGTAAATTCTACATTGTTTCCTTGAATTATGACGTAACTTGGTAGGTGTCTAACAAGACAAGAATACATGAAGATGTTCGCCCTTGACATTGTGCATTTCAATATATTCATATTAATTTCAATATTATCATATAATTTTTTTTATACTATCATATAAGTGTAATATACCTACGAAAGAAAAACTTTAGTTCACCTTCATACCAAATTCTACCAATTAACGTATGTATGTATGTACCGCGAGAAAAGTATGAAAAAGCCGTGGTGGCCGAGTGGTTCGGGTAGTTGCCTGGAACACAAAGATTGCGAGTTCGACTCCCGACTGTACCAATGAGTTTTTCTGAACTTAAGTACAGTAAGAAGTGAGAATAAATTCTAAGGCGTATGTATAGTCGTGCTTAAATAACGGTGATGGACTCGCCATCTGTCACGCTGGCACTTAAAATATATCTTTGGCGGAAAGTAGGTGTGTCGTTACTACCTATACATCTAATACCCTTGTTGGACGGCGTGAGGATATATTATATTAAAAACTTTAGTTACGTTTGCATCGTGTATAACACAACGTTGTATTCACGATTATAATTATTTTCGTTATTCGTTACTTTTTTTAGAACGTCAAGTCACTGGCCCTTAACAATATGCACTCGTTTCTTACTTTGAATTTAGAAGGTTTTTGATCCTAACGTTACCTTTGAAACGGGTTACCTCTGCAAAACCAATGAATCGTAATCGTTATTATCAGTTACAGGCAGTTAATAATGCTCTTTTTTTAAATTAAATACTTACAGCCTCGTCATTTCAATAGTAATTTAGTTTCGTGTAGATGTTTGATTTTAATGTTTGTTTGGTAAGTAATTTGTTGTTGTCCGAAGAGTGCCGCCGAGCATAGTCCGTTTGGGTGTGATAGACATCGGCAATAACTCTTGGAATGCAGACACCGACTACCGGATAGACGACGTGATCCTGCATCCCAACTACACTAGACGGGAGAAATACACCGACTTAGCATTAATTAGGTTGGTATAACAAGATCCCACAAATATAAGAGAACCTCCTTCACCTTCCTATCAAATTCTACCGATGAACGTATGTATGTAAAAATGTAAGAGCCGCGGTGGCTGCGTGGTTCTAGTAGTTGTCTGCAACACAAAAATTGCAAGTTCGTATCTCAACTGCACCAATGAGTTTTCTGAACTTAAGTACAGCTTTAGTTATACCACAGCTTTGAAGGATAACATCGAGAGGAAGCCTGCATACGTTTAAGACGAAATTCAAAAGACTATGGACTGGCTATGGACTATCCATCAGTCACTTTGGCGCAGTCACGATACGTTGGCAAAAAGACAACAATCGTTTGAAAGATCAATGATGGTAACGTCACGAAAACTCGAAACCGGCGAGGATGTACAAGTTGAATGATAGTAATAAAATAATAAAGTATAAAGTAAGCTCGTTCTAAGTTGCATTTTTTTTTATTTTTAATAATCTCATAAATCCTTCATAATTAATGCTGACATTTTGTTATATCAGTAGTATGTAGTAAATATTCCATTATCTGAGACAGCCTGTACTTAAGGTTGCAGAATGCAGTGTCATTGTCGAGCAACGTGAATCCAGTGTGCCTCTATACAAACATGGAGGATCCGGTCGAGACACTCACTGCGACTGGTTGGGGCAAGACGAGTGTTGACAGTGAGTTTTATTTTACTTACATTTTCAACACACTTCATCAAATATCTGCATACGAATTGGCATGATGTCATAAGCTATATAATTTGATCAAAAAACAAATTAAGCGTATTTTAAACGGACGTTCCATATACCTTCATTGACGATGGATATATTAAGAGTATTCGAATGAAAATATCGATTAATATTTGTGTTACCCTATTTATTATTAAAATCACTGAGATGCTTGAAGCAGCCCAGTAACGCCGAAAACTGAGGTTACACCACGGGCTGTCCTTAGCTATGATCTATGTATATATATATATATATATATATATATATATATATATTGCCGAATATATATATATTGTGAGTACTAGTTGTGCCCCGCGGCTCCACCTAGGTATAATTTTATTTCACCGGTAGATGTTTTCTCCTGGAGTAAAACATGTCTTGTGTTAATCCAGCGAATGAACAGCCGTTCTGGCTTGATTGAGTTACAAACATCCTCACAAACTTTTGCATTTATAATATTAACGGGAAGTGTCTGGCTGTACTTCTTCTCGTCATCGACCGGTTAGGAGAAAAAGTTCTCGTAACTCAAGCTACAAGTCTCAAAGCAATAAAAAAGGATAAATTGCCACCAGCTTGCTGAGGCGTTGTGTAAATCGTACAAATCACCGCCAACTTGTCTGACCGCACCCAAATTCTCCACATATACATAAATATATTATATTTAAATGAACTTGTCGCGACTAGTTTTTAATGTTTTGCTTATGTTATATTATTGATGTTTTTCTCTCATATAATGGCTGTCTGGCGCGTCTATGGGCCTTCCTTCGGTATGAGGGACATTTTCTTCATCTGCCACTTCCAGACATTGTACACTTGTCAATCTTGCGTAAAATTTTTTTTCTATACATCCAAACCAACGTATTATAAATGCAGCTCGTCATATTTACACCGTCATTCGCACAAGTAGCTTTGCGTATCGCGCGGGATCGGTCTAATTATTATTTATAAATCAATAAAAATATGCCCGCGGTTTAATCTGCGTAAAATTGTATTTTATTATTAAACTCATATGTGTTAATTCTGCTAAATATGTTTGTAGATAGACACAGATTTCTGTGCCAAATATGGCCCAATTACATGCAGTAGTTTTTGCGTCAAAGAGAAACTGAGAACATGACACTTCGTATCAATAATATTAGTTGGATTTTGTCTGTCACTGTTACCTAGTACAGAGCAGATGATACCGAAAGGCTCAGACTAGTTAATTTGGGTGGTTTGTGTCGCAGGTGACGCGACCAGTCGCATGTTGTTGAAGACGAACGTGACTGTCGTGTCTACTGACCGATGCCAGAAGTCGTACGTCAACTGGCGCAAGCTGCCCAGCGGTATCTTGCCGACGCAGCTGTGCGCCGGGGACCCCACCGGTGAACACGACACGTGCCAGGTACGGGGTTCAACATGAAGGTTCTAAATTGTATCCGAGTATATTCATTATTAAAATAGTACACCTATTTGATTTGATGTGTAGTATAGTTACATATTTCTCGATATAGACGCTCACTAAGAACGAAGTTTATAATATTCCTATCCAAACTTACTGTTTTATGTACTATCACAGGCAATAAATACCTTCTCCGCTCCTCCTCCTTCCTCTCCACTCCTCTTGTATTCCAGATATTTTATAGGTTTTCTGTCACCGAACCGAAGATGCAACATTGCAATCGATGAGACGTTATAGAACACAAAATTGTATACCATTCCACGAATCGCAATGTCGAAAGAACATTCTTCTTTTTTGAAGTGTTAATAATAATACGTTCTTTGCAGGGTGATTCTGGAGGGCCTCTGATGAAGATCGGCAGAACGGGACACAACTACCTCGTGGGTGTGACGTCATTCGGGCCCGGCTGCGGGTCCCCCAAGCCTGCGGTGTACACGCGCATCGCCGCCTACCTGCCGTGGATACAGGGCCGCGTATGGCCGCAGTGAAGCTCGCTGCCACACACTGCACAGGGTGTCTCAGAAAATAGAACAGTTATCGTCTATTGTGAACATAGACTCATGTCGGTGCAAATAGCTCTAATGATAACAAAATGACAATATGATTAAAGGGCATAAATACTCACTTCGCTATATGGTAATAAATTAATACGACAAACTTTATTTCACTTTACAGTAGATTATAAGGGAAAAATTTCTTTTTTATTTTGCTAATAGTTGTGCCCTAAACGCATATTTGAATAACTGTACCATTTTCTAAGACTCCCTATATAAGCTGGGCCGACTGGGTTGGATACGGGCCAGACGTTCAACACATAAGTCGACTCACAATTTCAAGTTACCAGCTTGAATACAAGCATTTCTTTGGCCCGATATGCCATAACAGACCAAATGAGTTGTTTTTGTATTTACTTTGTATATTTTATATAATATTATATAATATATCCTCAAGCCTTCCCAAAAAGGTCCCCGAAGGGGTAGGCAGAGGTGTATAGGTAATACCCACACAACCACTTTCCGCCAGAGGTATATTAGGTGCCAACGTGACAGATGGCGAGTCCATCGCCGTTACTCAAGCACAACTATATATACGCCTTTGAATTTCTTCTCAGACGTATGCAGGTTTCCTCTCGATGTTTTCCTTCACCGTAAAGCTCGTGGTGTGACTAATCACTGTACTTAAGTTCAGAAAAACTCATTGGTACAGTCGGGATTCGAACTTGCGACCTTTGCGTCGCAGGCAACTGCTCGAACCACTCGGCCACCACGGCTTTTATTGTGTATAAATACATATGTACTCACATATCATCAGGGACACGATGATATTAATGTGTTAAGGGTATAGGGTAGGCAGAGAATACTATATTTTCGTATAAATACGAATATTAAGGAAATCATAAATTTTGCTTGCCATTAGAAATGTAGGGATATTTATAATATAGTGGATTATAAATCTGTACATTCCCAATTAACGAATGCCTATATTTAAATTTTTAGGTCTCCCCGTGCCTACATAGTAAGCTGGCCCAGTGCGGGCGAGAAAACTATGAGCCCTTTCGTTCTAGTTATAAGGTTGAGTGTCTGTTGTGCTTACTTCATCTATACATTATACATATAAGTGAACGTTATTTATGTAACTAATTAAAAATACTATTATATTCCATTCAGTGCGACTCTTTAGGTATATAAGTTCTGAGCATTTATGTAGTTGCCTTGTCGCTGGGTTTGTGTTACCGCAATCTGCTAATACCGGTGAAAGGATTTCATTTTATGATTTTTTTATAATTTATAAGAGCAATTTTCGTTTTTATATACATAATTGATAAGGATGCATAGCTGGACCCCGTGGTTATATTTTCAAAGTCACACTAGCGCCATCTATTGAAAGTAATCCGATGTGGTATAAATGAATATTAATATGTTAATCATTGAGACAATAATAATATACAACACTACGATAAGAAACTAAAAGACTAAAGTACATTGTAATAATGTAACATACTTATTAAAAGAATATATATCCCAAACGTGTACGCGCAAGGGTGCCAAGAAGGTTATCTAATAGTACTTGTGTGAGGGTGTGCAATTTACATATGTACAGGTTTTCTCAGAAAATAGAACAGCTGTCTTATGACAATGCAATAAAACAAATAATGATTCGAGTAGTTGACTCCAACACAAAGACTGGAAGTTTAAATCCCGACTGTGCCAATGAGTTTTACCACGAGCTTTACTGTTAAGGAACATGGAGAGAAAACCTGCAAACGCTTAAGAAGAAATTCAAAGTCGTGCTTAAGCTACGGCTATGGACCACCTCCGCCACCGGCACGTTGTCACGTTGGCACCTAAAATATTTCTGGCGGAGTGGGTGTATGGGTATTACCTATACACCTCTGCCTACCCCTTTTGGGACCTTTATGAGAATGCATGAGGATATTATTCATTATTATATGTTTGAATATATAATAGCCAAAAGAGCTATACAATCAACAAGTTTACGTGTTCTGCCTTTGATCAAAGCCTAATTAATAAAAATAACTACATGACGGCCGTCTGGTCTAGTGGTTAGTGCTCCTGACTGCGAAACTTGAGGTCAGGGCAGATATTTGTGTGATGACACGAGTATTTGTAGCTTAGTCTTGGTTGTCCTATGTATTTATGTATATATCTACATATATAATTAATAAATCGTTCTCTTGTTACCATAACACAAGGTTTCCTTAATTTGGAACATATATTAACAGTAGTCTATGATTTGGAACTGGGCAATTTGTGTGGAATTGTCCCAAGAAATCATGTTTATTATTATACTGCGGAGGATAGCATCGGGTGGATACCTATATACGTATAACAAGAAATCTTAAGGCGTGCGTATAAGTAGCCGCGCTTGCCAAATAAACGGCGAAGGCCTAACTCGCTGGTCACGTAGGCAGCTAAATATATCCAGCGAGATGTGGGTGTTATTCCCCTACCTACCTTCCCAGAAGGCGTGAAAAATATAACTCCGCCATACCATCCTCGTTGTTGTTGCTCTTGTTAGCACGTTAGTACGAAACTCCTTTAGGCCAATTCCACGAGGCGACGGTGTATTGACACGACTCGACAGGATTTCTCGTTCGGAATCTAAGATTTCCCTCTGGAGCAGCAGCACAGTCGCCTCGGAGAAAACCATGTGTAAAATGTAAGTAAGTATGATTGGTACTAACCCATCTTTCTTGCCTTTCTCCTAGGCAATTTGTAGATATGTTTTTTTTACAGTTTTACACAGGAATACAGTGAATACACAGGAATCAGACAAGCCTACATACCCAATAGTTTGACAATCAGCTAATACCCCGCGTAACTTGGGTACAGCTAATGTACCGCGTTTGTTGGTTACAAAAAAAAAAGAATTTGTTTAATTTGGAAGTTGGTCACATATCTCAGCTAGATGATGGGATGACTCACCTTTACTCACTCACATTATAGATAATAGCTGTGACCCGCCAAGGTAATGTTTGATTAATTGGTTGTTTCTTTTGAAATGTAATTTAAGAAAATTGGGATTTGGGGACGCCAAATGGGACTCTATGCCAAGATAAATAATAAACCATTGACCACAAACAGCCTGAGAGCAATACAAACCACTTGAATAGATTCCCATGGATACCGGCGAACAGAAGCTTTTGAAGCAGTAATGGTGATCAGATGGTATATATATAGCTTAGGTCTATGTACCTAAAGCCTTTCTCACACGTTCAACCAAACAAACTTCAGTTTTTAATATTCTTCGATAGTGAAATGAACTTCATCTTAGAAGGAAACAAAGAATATTACCTCTCAAGATTAAACTCGTTTCGTTGTTAATTTCTTTCCTTAAAAAAATCTTGAAGATTTCTGGAAAAGAAACCTTTAAAACTTATCCTACTCTATGTGGAGTGAATGATGTAAAAAAGAAAAGAAAGCAATGATGTAAAAAAGAAAGCAAAAACCTCATTGGTGGAGAGTGCGTAAAAGCCATTCTAATTATTATTATATGGGGTGAAAGGGATAACAACTTTGTTATTAAGTGATCTAGCTAGCTGAATAGGGAATTTTGATATTACATCTACCTACTTAGAAAGAACACGAGAATATAAGCTAATACTTCCTAGACGTTAGGGAACGTTATGAGTACTCGAAACCGACGAGCATGTATGAGACTGATTAATGTGGACGAAGCGAAAGAAGTATGTAAGTCTCTAAAGAACTGGCGCTCTATACTCTCTGCCTACCCCGCTAGGGACTTGGTGTGATGATATGATGATGATGACTTCCTAGACGACTTCATGAATCGATTTAAAAAAAAAAGTCCCGGCTTAACCCCTTACGTCAATTGAATGAAACAACGAGTATGATATCATGTACCTAAATGAAATGAAAGTGCTTTGCTTCAAGCAAGAGACAATTTCAATAGTGCTGTCATGCTTCACGCGCATGCGCTGCACCGATGAGATACGTATTCTTTATGATAAGGAAATTCCCTTTTAATGTTGCGAGTACATAAAGCACTGTACGCGTACTACTTCCATCATTATAATTCTTTATTTCTATATAATGTCAGAAAATTTGCACAAATAAAGGTGACTTTAAAAGAAAACTAAAACTTTACGTCTTTGTGAGAAAATATTATTTTACTACTTCTAAGTATACGATGCTCAATGCCGAGCAAAAAAAAGCCTTGAAATTTATTGAACAGCTAGTACAAAATAAATAATATTTAAGATTTGTAATGCATCATAATGATATTGGTCTTAATTTTTTTTTACTTTAAATTAAGCGTCTTACATTTTTTATTTATGTTGAATCTATGTTGTGAATCAAAGCAGTAGTGGTGTGCAGTACTGTTCCAGTAAGTACGAGTTGTACTCCTATTGGTCGAGCGTGATGACAAATATAGCCTATAGCTTTGCTAAAGAACTGGGCTGGAAATGAAAAAATATAAAATATATTTTTCCAATATTCCAGTTACATTAAAGCTAATTCTATACAATACGAAAAGTAAAAGTATACGACTAAAAGCCGAGTATCCATGTCAAGAATATATAAAATAAAGCAACAACGCATATATATCACAGATTATAGACGGGGAAGTCCCCATAGCTCGGTAAGCAACAGCGACAGCTTACATTTTTTTAATATTGCATTGCATTGCATCGAGTGAGTCAGTCAGTCACGCACATTCGGCCGATACCACGGCGAATGAAATAAGATTTTCAATTGCGCTAATTTTATTTTTCTTTAACTGTGATTGTCAATATTTGTGATGATATTTCGGGAACTGTGAGTATTTTCTGTTTATTTTAGAACTTAGACATTAAAATTATGCATAATGGTGGCTTATTAATAGAGCACTGTGAATGACGCCAACAGGAAATGTTAGTTACATAGTTACCATTTTATCAAATAAACAGAGCAAAAGGATTCGTTTTATTGTTTTTTTATCTATATGTTTTGATATTCTTTAGTGTATTAACTAACTGTTGGACTTGTTCGCGGTTTCGTATACCCAATTTCACTTTATGTAGTTAGGATCAAATCGATCTCGCTCAAGGACGGGAACGTCAAGAGTACTCGAAACCGACGAGTGACGAGCGTGTATCAAGAGTCTGATTAATACATTGTAATCTTTTCTTTGAGCCTGATGAATGTAGACGAAGTGAAAGAGGTATGTAAGTCTAGAGAGAACTGGCGCTTTATACTCTCTGCCTTAGGGACTCTGCGTGATATGTATATATATATATGGCTTATTTCGCCCCCTTAATTTTATTTTCACGACAAGAAGTACCTTTTGCCGTTCTCTGTCGTCCTCTGTCCCTTTTCCAAAATCCATAACAATTTTAGGTTTTTATAAGCGTGAAAACATTTGGAAAGACATAGATTTCGAATCAGACGAAATCGAATCAGAATACGCGACACTGTAATATATATTTTTATATTATTCATTATCATGCAATCTGTTTCATGCGAACATTCAGCATAGGGTTAAGAATTTACAATAGTCTTGGAGGGAAATTAGTCCAGTGACATGAGCCCTTTATGTTTATGAGTCCATAGACATATATCGCTAGGGGACTTTCTTTTTAAACTTTGGATTTTGAATTACTATTCATTAATTGCGTGGCCAGTATATTTGGATGGTTACCTAGTCTGATTTTGTTCTTGTATAATTGAATTGAGTGTTTAATTTGCTTTTGGACTGTTCTGATTTGGAGATCGTGGTGTAATTGTTGGTTCGTTATATACCAAGGGGCGTTAGTAATTATCCTCAGCATTTTGGATTGGGATTTGGGACCTATGTATTTATGAATATATAATAATTGTGATCAAATAGCTAAGCGAGTTCCTCGGAGCTGGACCTTTTCTTTACTTATTCATGGCCTTATCTGTAACAGTAGTCAGTTAGCCGCAGACAAGAGTGATTTATCGCTTCATACTAAAACGGAAGCGTGTACACTAACAATACAATAACATGATTATACTTAGTTATGCGGCCACCCGGACGCTTGATAAGAACTAATTCTAGCGAAACACTAAAATTCCAAATTCCTGACTACTTACCTACTTGCAAACAAAAATATGTAGGTATGTATGTATCAATCGCTACGTAGGGTTCGTTACACACTTGCTAATGTTCATCATCATCATCAAAAATTTTAAAGCTGGGCTGTCATACAATTCTTTCCATTGAATTATTTTCTAGTCCAATTCTGACTTCCCTATACGTAATGAGAGGCACTTATTTTTTTTTCTTATTATGTAAATGTTAGTCAATAATATATAATAAACATACTCCTTCTTATATTTAAAAGTATATATGTATATATAACTCTCGTCACTAATCGAATGGGTGACCATCAATATCGTGCTGAGTTTCCTCCGTTCCCGGGCTCAAATCAAGTGTTCACCCGTCTCGTTTTTGTTATGTATGTTGCTAAGGCCGGGGAGGTCATGCAAAGAGATGGATATAAATAAATAAATTGCTTATACGTCCCCCCCATTCACGCTGCCCCCAGAGAGAGCAAGGATGTCTCGCTTTTGAAAACTAGCCACCTTCCTTATCCACATCAAATATATTGCACTTGAATCGCGCGTAATGCCGTTGGATCTCTTCGTAAGATCGCGGAAGAAGATAAAGCAATTAATTAGTAAGAAATACAATCCTACCGCACATTATTCCGAAGACGTAGGCAGTAAAAAGCAAGTCTCGTAAGCTATATCAGCTGTGTCTGATTGACAATGTACCATTTCTACATAGGTAGCTTGGCATCAAATTATCTTATGTGATATATGAAGATTACAGTGGACCGGTCTACTTACTGTCTGTACTCTGTAACATGACACTGTAATCTATTGCAGGGCCGTATCGAACTACCTATCATATACCTACGTCGGTTTATACAGTCCTGTATAACTACTATACAGTATAGGCCTCCTTAATAGTCCGGTAATTTTTTTAAAAGTTAACTTTGTAATCCGATAAATGACAAATTTGTTCAACATGTTCAATCACACCATAATACATTTGTAGCGCACCAGTACTCTCTAGACTTGCCCACATTCATCAGTCTCTTCGTACAACTTACGGGGTTCTTTGTTCGTAATTTTTTCGCTTGGACACAAAATATGGTCACATTAGGTGCCTATGTACTTACGATACATTTATAGGTTGGCGTGAAGATATAATAGCATTTCTTTTTCAGGTTGCGAAATGAATGAAGACGAACAACAACCAGGTAAGCGCCCATGACTTGAGTATATACGTAATTATTGTACAGCCATACCCTCTTAGGGGGCATCCATTAATAACATGCAGTAATTTCGACGATTTATCACCCCATTGGTGAGACTAGTATTTTAAATTACTATGAACATATCACGGAGTGGAATTCGGGTCCAATAGGTCCCAATTATTTACATAATTTAAATGCAAAATAAGAATAATTTGACAATAGATAGATAAAAAGTTTATTCTCAATCGCTACATGCACACATACAATGAAAAAGAAAACAAAACAAGCTCTAAACTATATTAAAACTAAAGGGTTATGATCGGCTTAAAACTATGTTATCCTCCAATATTATTATTTCAGGGCCCTGGGGTGGGGCCAGGCGCAGGCGCAACGTAAGAACGAACAATAATCCAGGCCAATGGCGCAACGGAAGCGGTAGTCGTGACCTCCAACCTCGGCATCAACCATGGCGGGCACCGGCGAGGTCCAGGTCTCCAATGCGTGGTCAAGGTACATCTACTCCATACGTCGCACTTCAAAACTTCCAGAGAGTGTATAGAAGTGACAATGCAGGTCAAATTAACACAGTTTACCTAATAATATAGGTTTTACGTTACAAAGATATGTAGAGTTAACAAATTTAACAACACATCCTTTACGTACACACGAACAAACTCACAAAATTAAGAAAAGGTAAAAATACTTTCACGTCCACAAAACCTTTTTTTATATATTCAATGAACAGATACTTTAAATCTACAGTTTATTATATTTATTAGAATAAGCAGTCCAAGAGCTCAAGTGTTGTTTGTGCACAAAAATTGCATATGCCTGTTATATAAAATATTAAAGCTAAATAGATAATGGATCATAAAATATTTCTACATATACATATATTAAGAGAGGTAGGGCATAACGGGTTTCCCGTTCGACTGTGGAGCTGCCCGACTGGGGCAGGACCTCCACCTTATAGAAGTCCGTAGCCAAATAACACAATTTATTTTTTTGTGTTCCTACGCGGTAAATAAGGTTTCCAGTAATGAGCTCCTTGGGGAGGGGGGGAGGATTGTTACATTATGTTGGAAGCAGAGGGATTAAACCCATTATGCTGCCAACACACTATAACTCTCCGAACACAGAGTGGCCACGCGCAAGTGATACTTCGGTATCGTGAGCGTAAACAGGCTACGGTAACCGTTTCCCATCAGGTGGGCCGTATGCTTGTTTACCACTATTGTTTTATAAAAAAAAATATACACATGTCCGTAACATTTTGTTCTAAGGAATTACAAATACGATGTTACGACTTTCCCGTAGTCTGTTTGAGAACGAATAGTTCTCTATGAAACAAAAATGTCGTTGCTGTCGGTTGGCAGCCAGTCCTCTTTGGATAATAATTTCTCAGTGTTTCACTTGATACACTAGTCATCGTTAGTAGCTACCTGCCTAGGTATCATAGGTATAATAAAGTGAAAACAATTATTATCAGTATTTAATTTATCATTCGTGATTCCAGGTCTTCATCAACTGTCGCGTGGACGTATGCCACGTGATGTTAGGAATTCTAATTACAACGACCGCCGGAACGACAACAATTCTGTTCACCGCCAGAATATTCATGGAAATACACCTAACCAAAATAGAGCATTCGTGGGATTCAGAACATTGGAAGAAATCGCCCGGTCAGATAGCAAAGAAATTCTTGTTAAAATCAATGAGAAAAGTAACGGGTTTCATAACTTGGTGGACTCTCCGATCGAAAGACACGACGTGTTCGTATTGACTATGAAAATTATCGCAAAAGTTTGTGAGTCTAACTTCAATGAGCTGAAATTAAAAATACTTTTAAAATTTTGCCAATCTCAGTTTCTGAATAACTTACGAGTCTATTTGATGGACTTGCCATATACGACGTCGAAAACTGCCAACATTTTATATTGGGACAATCAAATGGATTTTTGGCAAAATTTCACGACATTTTGCGACTGCATAGTGAACCTATGCCCTTCTATAGCCTTACAAAACTGCCGTTCTTTGATAGAAGCGGCTTCGAAATTGTGCTTGGATCTTTTAAGCGAGAGGCATGGGTTTAATTTGCCAGAAGAAAACTCGTTAAAACTCACAGAACTACGTGACAAATTGAAGATCCTTGAAGCTGAGGTAAGGGAACCTAAATATTAAAATACACTCTGCGTAGTAGAACTTCTATTCTATTCTTATTAACTTCTATAAAAAAAAAACATAATTGATTTGCAAAGTACGTATAATTATAATAAATAATCATTACCGGGGGACGACAATTCCTCAAAAATTGACCGAGCCCCATACTAATTTAGCACTGTCAATTTGTCAAAAGCTTGTAACTACATGAACCAGGCAACGATATATGTACATACATAGGATATCCTAACATGTATGTTGTTTTTACTGACACAATTAAATCCCACGTATCATATAGATTATTGTAGGCTACTACATATTCAGATAAAAAATTTAGTGTTGAATTAACTTTTCGAAACCAGTTTAAGTACTAATTGAAAATTAACTTTCTTACCTCTGTTTACATAGACTAAGCTGACACTCACATCTTGTGGATTGTATTAGGGTGGTAGCGTGCTAATGATAAACGGTTGTACCTACAGGCCGAGCAGCCGATAAATAAAAGGAAGAAAGCTTACATCTTGGAACAAGGTGAGCCTTCAGAAAGCTTTCGGCAGCTCAGCATCGTACCAACACCGGACGACATGCTCGAGATAAAACCGTTCCTGCGACCCAACATTGTCGAAGGCGCATACCAAGATACTGAACATTATTTAGATGTGCAGTTTAGATTGTTGAGAGAAGACTGTTTCGGCCCGCTCCGTGAGGGAATAAGTAAGTCACATTATTAAAACTTTATTTCTAGAAGCTCACGGTTTTGCACGCGCTGTTTGGAATATATGCTATTGGTTAATTTTTCCCTACAGCATAGTGGTTTAATCATTCGACGATCTTATTTGGTAACTCAGATCATAAACAATATTTATATTTCTTTGGGTTTGAAGTGACAAATCACTGTAGAAGGCAGTTTTGACTGCTGAAACTTCTGTTGTGGAGACACCCGCTTTAGCATTATATAGCTTAACTTTTCTAAATAAAGAACAAATCCAAACTCTTTTGTTTTTATGATAGAGCAGATTCTTATTCAAAATCAGTCCAAACATTTCCGGCAAATAAACCAGTTATGACCTTCCTACGACCATAGTATACATATTATAAGCTTCTACTTTAATAGTACATATTTTGATAATGTTTTCCCTTTTGGCTTCGACGTCTGTAGAATCGCAGTAAAGTCACTATAAATATGTTTTCGTTTCAGTCCAATACAAGAATGATCCTAATAAGAATAAATACGATAATATTCGGTAAGTGTATTACTAAATTTCATTTTTAACTAAATCACGCGCCAATTACTCTTGCCAATTTTATTGGCCTAAGTGATGTACACAACGCCTACCGTTAAAATTTGCCTTAGTGGGGCAATAACTACTTCAACCGTATCTTCTATATGGTGGAGGTAGAAGGTATCTACTGCCCCAGTCACTGCAGTAAAATGGGACTGCTTCCGGGCAGTGTTCATGTGGTGAGGTTTCTAAAAATCTTGGTGAAAAAGTTGTTCCGGCACAAGCGGGGTACCCTTTCGCTATAATGCGAGCACACATCCAACCTTCTTTTGTTTTTTTATACAACTAAAGTAACATTTACTTGATCCTTAACTGGTAGCATTACACATGTATAATACTATAAAAACTATAAAGGACATGGCGTGGCGTCTCACAGGCGTCCTTAAAATAGTCTTGGCTACAACTTATGCATTTAGATTATACTTATAAGTTTAACAGGAAGAACTGTTATCTTTAAGTATCAATACGTTGGTAAGTTGGATATTGTCATGTCACATAAAAATAATATATCCCTTTCATATTGGCAGTGTGTTTCGGAATGTGAAATTTGTGGAACCATATATATCGCAAACAAAAGTGGGTTGTTTGGTACAAATTGATGTTAACGCTAACAGAACCATGAGGAGAATTAACTGGGCGCACAGCAAGAGATTTATATATGGTTCCCTAGTGTTGTTCACTCAAGATAATTGCAGAACATTTATCGTTGGTACAATCCTAGATCGCGACGTCCGACATTTGAGTGAGGGAAAGGTAAACTATTTCTTTTCTTTTCTTTGCATGTTTATCTACTAATATTATAAAGGCGAAAGCTGTTATTTTTATTGCTCCTTAACGGCGGAACGGCTAAACCGATTTGGCTGAGAGTTGAAGTTGGTGATGGCTTATAGATATAATAATATATCCTCACGCCTTCCCACAAGGGTCCCCGAAGGGGTAGGCAGAGGTGTATAGGTAATACCCACACACCCACTTTCCGCCAGAAGTGTGGGTGCCAACATTGACAGATGGCGAGTCCATCGCCGTTACTGGCGCACTTACGATTATACGCCTTTAGTTTCTTCTGGACGTGTGCGGGAACCTCTCGATGTTTTCCTTCACCGTAAAGCTCGTGGTGTGACTAATCACTGTACTTAAGTTCAGAAAAAACTCATTGGTACAGTCGGGATTCGAACTTGCGACCTTTGCGTCGCAGGCAATTGCTCGAACCACTCGGCCACCACGGCTTCTAGATATAGGCTACATTTTAATCCCGAAAAATGTTAAGTTCCTACGGGAATTATATTTGCCTTATTATTATTACTTCGAACTTCACGCTGGCGAAGCTGTGGGCAAAATTATGCACCGTGAACTTTACGTTAAAAGAAAATATCGTACGTTTGACAAGAAATTCAAAATCGCCACGTTTGGCGACCATTTTGCCACTTCTTCGGAAATACTGTAGGAAGGCACAATGATACATATATACATTTTTATATCATTATTTTACAGATACCTGTATCGATCATTGATCGCGAATTCGATGAAGAAATTTATACAGACATACAGCCATATGTAATGATAGAGAGTGAAATTTATTTTGAGCCTTATGTACATGTACTTAAAGCGTTAAGTGACCCACAATTTCCTGATCACCTAGCAATGCAGAAATACATTGTAAAAGTCGATGTAAGTATACGTATGCACATAGATACATACATATCATCACGCTAAAACCTCACGGGGTAGGCAAAGTGATTAGAACGCCAGTTCTCTGTGGACTCAACTTTTCTCATTAATTTCTTTCAAATTCATCGGTCTCATACAAGCTCCCTGTTTCGAGTACTCTTGACATTCTCACCCTTAAGTGTCAAAAATGTGATCTAAGTAGTTGGAATGTTTTTTTTTTTTTTTTTGTATTGTCTCTCGTAGCGTGAGTTCCGGGAACTTTTGCTACTTAACCGGTCAATGGCGAGACCTAGGCCTCCAGCCAGGCACTTTAGTACTAAGCAACACAGCTAAGGGCACCCCCTGTGGGGTACGAACCGCGGCTTAGGGCGTTGCTGGATCGCGAGCAAGGGAGCTGGGCTGGACTGGTAATTTTATTTATATATTATTTGGGGGTAGCTGGAATGTGATCTTTCTCGCGTATATGTTTTCACTTCACTCATTCTGTCCATAGGTCCAAGTCTTTATTTTTACCACTATATCCGCCCAACGATTGTCGGCAACCGGATTTGTGCGGCGCGTGAAACCACGCAGTCTTGCGATTGCCTATCCTATATCATTTATTTATTACTCTGTTGCAGCCGCTTCCAAAACATCCTGCATACTTAGATGCCGAGAAAGAGTTCATAATTTTGGACAACGAAATGTCTAATCTAGTTACGGATGACAATAACGACATGGACGAGGATTATTACGAAATACTCTTTACGCAAGCATCAGAGCTATCTCATAAAAAATTCAAAGTTCTACAAGCTGATACGTGGCCTTCCAGAGCGGAGCTCAAATTGAACTCCAGTCAATTTGAAGCTTTTCAATTAGCGCTAACTCATGAATTCGCTGTCATTCAAGGCCCGCCAGGCACTGGCAAAACGTATTTGGGTGTGAAAGTGGCGAAAACACTGCTACAAAATCTGTCATCACTCAAAGGGTGCCTTATGCTCGTTATTTGTTACACAAATCATGCTTTAGATCAATTTCTGGAAGCGATAATGCAAGTGACCAAGTCCATTGTGCGTATTGGCGGCCAGTCTCGCAACGACGCTATGAAGGATATTAATCTTACTAATTTGAGAAAAGCACACACAATTAACGCTGCACAAAAGCTTTACACGGCAGAGAAGTATAATTTAAAAGATGCCATTTCTGAATTTAAAACGTGTTTATCCGAATTGGACGTATACAATAATGGAATTATCAACGGAAGCTGTATCGCAGGCGAGTCTCCAGACGTTCAGCGTCTTGGTCAGTTCTATAATAAAATGGGCGACTTAGGTGGCCAAGACGCTCTGAAATATTGGCTTTTTGAACATAGCTACCTGTACCCAGTAGATTTTGAACAATGTCTGTTAGATGATTATTCAGATGTCGCGACTAATCCGGACGATGATAGATTAAAAAGAACACAGGTTGTTATAGACGATGTTGAAAATGAAGACAATCCCCAAAGCGATATTTCAACTACGCTAGCTTCATTTACGTTGAGTGAAGCAAGAGCGACACTGAAACGCTTAGTGTCACACTACAAGGAGACTCCATTGAATAACAAGAATTATTTGAAATACGAAATTGAAAAAATAGCGTCGCAAATAAATATGTACAGCGTAAGTTAACTCCGCAACTTATTGATCTACTCTACTAGAAGGATTGACAAAGCTTTAGTTGAAAACTCCCAAGCAGCTTGTTTTTTCCCATATTTTCAACAATTATTGTCATTTCAATCAATTTACACAAAACATTTACAATCTTATATCTAAACCTTATGAATCTCTCTCTATGGTGATAACCGAAGGAAGACCCGTTGTGTACTTTTTGAGTCGAATAGTCCGGCAGACGAGGATGGGGGCTTTGTTAAACATGTATGTATAGTATAGTACGGTCTAGTGGCTGGTTCTAACCGCGAAACTTGAGGTCGCGAGTCCGATTCCCCCTGAGGGCAATCTAATTGTGTGGTGAACACGAGTATTTGTACCTCAGTCTTGGATATATCCTCACGCCTTCCCACAAGGGGCCCCGAAGAGGGGTAGGCAGAGGTGTATAGGTAATACCCACACACCCACTTTCCGCCAGAGGTATATTAGGTGCCAACGTGACAGATGCGAATCCATCGCCGTTACTCAAGCACGACTATAAATAAAATACATATATAGGTTTCCTCTCGATGTTTTCCTTGACCGTAAAGCTCGTGGTGTGACTAATCACTGTACAACTGCCCAACAGTCTTGGATGTTCTATGTTGCTATGTAAACATATCTATCTATTATAAGTATGTATATCGCTGTCCAGTTTCCATAGTACCTACAAGCTTTGCATAGTTTATGATTAGGTATGTTCGAGTAGAATTGTCCCAAGGTATTTATTTATTATTTATAGTGAAACTGAATTTGATTACTTTAAAGGAAATGGCAACACATCGAACACAACAAGCCCGGGTCCTAATAAACAATGCAACAAATTTTTCACGCATTGAAATGATTGATCGGTGGATATTATACTTCAATTGGATACGACCTTACATGAATAGGGTAATAGCCGCTGCTGCCCATTTGCAGGTAATAATATTTGTACGCTTATCAAACACAGTCCTAAACATAGGATTTACGTGTACGTTTTGTGCCCGAATTATATTTTGAAATGGAATAAAAGATACATTTAATGAACGGTTTTTACCTACCTCTGCTTCTAGCTATTCACATTTTATAATGTTCCAAGTCAAAATGTATTATGGTCTCGATCAATAGATAGATACAGTTGTAACGCACACTTGCACTAAAAAATTAATAGCAAGATTCGACTGGAAATTTGTTTCAGCTATTACTATGCTTTATTTACAATACAATGAACAGAATTTACAAAATTTTATAACTAACTCCTTAAAAATAAAATATTTGACTCAAATCGTTATCCCTAGGCATCGTGCCAAGAAGACTAGCAGCATTTTGCGATTGCTTGAAACACTGCTACCACAACTGCTGGTGCTGCATATATATAAATAAAATTGAAGTGTCTGTTAGTAATATTGAAATAACCGCTTTTTACTAATGGCATATGAATATGTACATACACCAACATATTTTTTTTACAATTTTTGTGTGTCTGTCTGTTTGTTCCGGCTGATCTCTGAAACGACTGGACCGATTTTGACAAGATTTTCACTGGCAGATAGCTGATATAAAGAGGAGGAACTTAGGCTATTTTTATTTTAGAAACGGAACAATATATATTTTTAAATTCCACGCGGACGAAGTCGCGGGCACAGCTAGTAATATATATAAGTATATTAAATTAATTCCGTATTATGTATAAAACATGAATATCGGAGGAATAATCCCAAATAATAAAATGCTTTTTAGGAAAATGTGCTTAAGGCATCTGCAGCTTACGAAGAAGCAAGGACGGTGATGGACGTTCAGTTGTTAGCAAACACTAAGGTGATCGGTATGACGACTAGCGGCGCTGCCAGGATGCGGAACTTGCTCACTACGCTGGCTCCACCCATTGGTAATACACACGATAATATAGAAAAAAAAAGCCGTGGTGGCGGAGTGGTTCGAGCAGTTGCCTGCGACACAAAGATCGCAAGTTCGAATCCCGACTGTACCAATGAGTTTTTCTGAACTTAAGTACAGTGATTAGTCACACCACGAGCTTTACGGTGAAGGAAAGCATCGTGAGGAAACCTGCATACGTCTGAGAAGAAATTCAAAGGCGTATGTATAGTCGTGCTTGAGTAACGGCGATGGACTCGCCATCTGTCACGTTGGCACCTAATATACCTCTGGCGGAAAGTGGGTGTGTGGATATTACCCATACACCTCTGCCTACCCCTTCGGGGACCCTTGTGGGAAGGCGTGAGGATATTTATTTATTTTATTTTATTCTTACTATATAATCTAGCGTAACGATCCCACTATCTATAATATAGATAGTGCCATCCACAAAGACACGCCCCGCTATTCTTCCCTAGAGTGTATAGTGTAAGTGTGCAACCTTCTACTAATGTTTGAGTATTATCACACGGGAGTCGGGTCATACTATTTCCTCCCCCGTATCCCGCGACCCCCTGGACTAAAAATTGGTGGAGCGCGTCTTCGTGGATGGCACTATTTATATATGTGATTGAATCTGTATTATCACTATCAACATACAAACTTACTGTAATTTTGTATTTGAACTTAAAATCACGAATGTTTCAACTTGTCCCACAGTCATCGTGGAAGAGGCCGCAGAAGTTTTAGAGCAACACATAATCACATCATTGACCAAAGATTGCAAGCATCTTATCCTAATTGGTAAGCGTGACATTATAATGGCATTTTATCGTATTATCACGTAGAGAGAGAAGAAACTCTCTAGACTTACCTCTTTCGCTTCATCCACATTCATCAGTCTCCTCATTCACGCTCGCTTGTTTCGAGTAGGTACTCTTGACGTTCCAATCCTTGAGTGTAAGATATCCTAGTCTCCCTCTGCCTCTTCTTCCTTACACTTTCGCTTGTGTTGTCAATCTTTCTTCACTCAACCGTTTTATATGTTCAAACCATCCTGATATGTCTGTCTTTAGAACAACCGAAGTTTCGATCCTGGAAGAGTATGCATTACTCTTCCTGGTCGAAATCCGCCTAGGAACTCCCAGAGAAACCTTTCAGATCTTCGTGTATGTGTGTATGAGCAGTCTATTCGTGATCCTTTTCTTTTATAACAAGGCACGATGGCTGCTCACCTACAAGCGTCCGAAACACTACCTATTTTATCGTAAAGGTTACATGTAGATGACGCCCTAAGCCTCTGGTCAACCGTACTTGATCATTTCAGCTGTTATCTCATGTTTCCCGCTGCTTTTCCACATTTCAGACTTCGAACGCTCTTACAATGTTTCCTTTACGAATAAGTAAGCGACTCACCAAATCTTAGTTATGATGTGGTGAGTGCTTGCCACTCCCGATCTCAGCACTAACAGCCCGCCGTGGAGTTCGTCTACTCCGCTGCCCTTCCTTTGTGATGAGAACCACACACCATCTAACTCGCTCTCTGTCATAACGTCGATCAATTTGTTGCTCTTCCCAGCCATACCTCCCACATTCTGTACATTTATCCTATACTCCGCCTCGGGGGCAAGCCCTAACAGATGTCCGGCCTATGCGCATCGAGTGGAATTGCAGCTTGTGGGCTGGAATTATAGTGGAAGCATGTGGGCGACATGCTTCCACTATAATATAAGTAAACAAAAAATATAGAATAAACTTTGTTAATCGTATACTAGGCGACCATCAGCAGCTACGGCCTTCAGCGTCCCACATGAAACTAGCGCGGCACTATGGCATCGAAGTGTCCTTATTCGAGCGTATGATTAAGAACGGCATCCACAGCCGCCGGCTCGGAGTACAGCACCGCATGCGCCCTGAGATAGCTGCGCTAATCTCCCCGCACATCTACCCCGATCTTGAGAACCACCCGGACGTGCATACCTTCCCTGATGTTCTCGGTCTTACCAAAAACCTATTTTTCTTCACGCACGACCACAAGGAACAGGTGATTTTGATTTCGTTTTATTGTTCATTTTATACTGACAAGTTGGCCCGATTTACTACAAAAGCCGTCGTGGGGGAGAGTTTCGAGTCGCTTTCAACGCAAAGGTTGCTCGAACCCCGACCAATAAGATTCTTCTGAACTGAAGTACTGCAGTAATACAGAACAGGCATTAGGTACAAGCACGTCTAGCGGTGAGCTAAAACATTATAACAAAACCTACATACATTTAAAAATAAACTCAGACTGATTACTCAAAAATTATAAATCTAAAAAAAAATAATAAATATAAATAAATAAATACCTGGGACAATTCCACAAAAATTTACCTAGTCCCAAAGTAAGCAAAGCTTGTGTTATGGTAACTAGACAACGATATATTTACTTATATAGATAGATATATACTTAAATACATAGGACATCCAAGACTAAGGTACAAATATTCGTGTTCATCACACAAATATCTGCCCTCAGCGGGATTCGAACCCGCGACCTCAAGTTTCGCAGTTCAGAGCAGTGGCAGAGCACAGGAGCTCTAACCACTAGACCAGACGGTCGTCTGGTCTAGTGTATATACGTGTATTAGTAGTGACGGCGACGTATGTGTACGAAAGTCAAAGACGTATGTATAAAGGTGTATGATAAACGGCGATGGACTCGCCATGTCACGTTGGCTTAATAGATTTCCGGCGGATAGAGGGTGCTACAGCTCTGCCTCTCGGCATCTGCCTTACGAGGATATTCATATAAAGGCGTGTAGAAATACATCTTATACTATACTAGCACTTATACACTGTATCACGACCATTCGCTTCGTATCAAGATCATATTTTATAGTCTTAATATTATTTCAGAAAATCGATGACAATGCAAGCCGATCTAATCACTCGGAAGCTGACATGGTCCTGGCTACTGCCAACTATATAATGCAGCAAGGATATGCCTCTGAAGATGTCACAATACTTACTGGTTATTCAGGGCAAATGTTTTATATGAAAAAGGTACTTGAATGCATGAGTAATGGATTTATTTATTTCTATATGTTGTATAAATAAAATTTAGATTTAGATTGAGAGATGATATTTCAAAACTAAATGTTCTATTAGAATTTATATTGTAGAAATTTAATATTTTGCTCAGCGAGTCTTCTTGGCAACCTTCCGCGTGACACAGATTTTGGGACATTTATTCGATTTATAGGTAGTTTATAATTTTAGAAAAACATTACGCTATCGTTTTTTTCTTGTTCGGTTCGCCGACGAAGTCAGTCTTAACAGCTAGTACCAGATAACTTCAGGGTGAAATATATGTATCTATTAATTATATTTTGACATAAGTACTTGTAGGTTTTGTACCTTGTGTATAACAGGCTTTTTACAAAAGTATTAACGAGATCTTGTAAATGTTACTGAATATTCTTTATTTACAACAACAGCAAAACCACTAATATCCTAAAAAAAAGAAACTACTGTAAAACTAGCTACTTACAGTATATATTTGACGCTAAATAATGCTACAAATATAATATATTCATTACAGGAACGCGCAAACTATATACATTTAGCCGAGGTTAAAATCACCTTAGTGGACAACTACCAGGGAGAAGAATCAAAAATTATACTATTGTCTCTGGTCAGGAACAACGATCAGAACAAAATTGGTTTCTTGGGTATTGAGAACAGAATTTGTGTTGCTCTCTCTAGAGCCAGAGAAGGTAACATTTACTTCGATATTTGTATGACCTTTGTGTTTGTATGTCCTGATTCTTCGTATAAATTATATGTTTTGCAATACTCTATAACATTCCATCATCTAATGTCAGAATGCTATGAAACCTGGGAGTAATATGTGTTTCTTTATGCTAAGAAACCTTGACTTTGAAAAACAACCTCGACCTCGACCTCTTGAAGTAAAATTATGTCTAAAACCTTGTCCCAAAGTTGAGAACTATTTGATCTCAACTTTAGTAAAAACAACACCTACTTTTCGCCGGGGAGTTTCTTAACCACGACTGTTAAAATTTTTATTTTACTTTTATCGAAAAGCTCGTGGTGTGCTGAACTACTTTACACATACGTATTTAAGTACATCTAGTACAGATGTACTTAAATGTTTACTCTGGGACTCGAACCTGCAATCCTGATTTCCCTGTAGACTGCGCAAACTACTCGTCCAAATGGTTCATAGCTCAGGAGCCTAATATGCATATCTGCTTTATATTAGTCAGCTGATTATATTAGCGCATATGCCATCCAATAAGCATTTTCAAAGACTGGTAAACTGACAAATTATTCTAAGCTGGTAACACTGCATTTTCAGGATTGTATATATTTGGCAACATTGATATTTTAAAAACTAACTCTGAATTGTGGAGAAATATTACAATTACACTGGAAAGTAATAATTCACTGGGTTCAGCCTTTAACTTAAAATGTCAAAACCATCCGGAACAAACAACAGTTGTGAGTACTATCCTGACTAATAGATACAAAAATGCGAAGATGATTAGATGAATTATTTGTACTTACATACTCCACCAATCATAAAATTGTATATACATGCTGTTAAAAATACTGATCATGATTGAAAGAATAATAACTCTTCGTCGCAGCCCACTAACATCATGTGTCTGTCTGGTAAGACGACCTTACCAACATCATGAACTTAAGAGACAGGCTCTTGACTCCTTGATGCAATTCCTGCCATTGTCTCTGTCCAGCAGTTCTAGACATAATCCTTTTTTCTGTTGGCTAGGATTTATAGTTTTAAATCTAGAGCAGCACTGCTCGTCTCCTTAGTACCATTTTACGGGCCGATTGTGTACCCGAAAGTTATTACAGGTCTCAAACCCAGAGGATTTTCAAAAGGTGCCCGAAGGTGGTTGCCTTAGCAAATGCAATTTCGCTTATAAATGCGGACATGTATGCTCGTACCTTTGCCACGCTTACGATAGAAATCATATCACAAATTGGACAAAATGTCGAGTCAAATGTGAAAGGTGAGAATAAAATTCCTCTACTGTTGACAATATACTGAGGGCTCGTAGTCGGTAGGGGATAACCCACACAGTAAAAGTAGCGAATGCAACAGGCCCCTCGCATCAATGTTTTCTGACCATAAAATAATATTAGATACCAATGATTAGTCACACCAATACCTTTACGGTGAAGGAAAACATCCAGAGGAAACCTGCATATTATGTTTGAGAAGAAATTCAAAAAAGTATTATAGTTGTGTTTGAGAAATGGCGATGGACCCGCCATCTGTCACATTGACACCTAAAATATTTCGAATTATGGTTACTACGTACACACCTGCCTGCTCCTTCGGGGACCTTTGGGTGTAGGCGTGAAGATTTAATACCATTAACTTGATAACTTAAAGCAATCCAAGGGCCCCTTCATAGAATTTACTACAAGCACCGTGTTGACTTAATCCGGCACTGCTCGTAGGATGATGTGTATGATTATTTATGTTGAAGGGTGCTCTGCGACCTTGGACACGGTTGTCCTCTTCTATGTTCCGATGCATGCCCGCCTTGCAAACAGCTCATAAAGAAAACGCTGCCATGCGGCCACGAAGCTAATATCTACTGCCATTTGGACCCTGACGACACCTCCATTAAATGCCAGACAGAGGTTACTGTTACTCTTCCCGATTGCGGGCACCAGGTTTGTTCTTACCTATATAATCTATCTATCTATCTATCTCTGTCATTTAACAGGGTACATATATAGAAAATATGTTGTTTATGTTCTTAGGTGTAATGTTTACCTTATTTCCGCATAAAATACATTTAGGTCTTCAATAATTATATTATTATGAAGTTGTGCTTAAAATTGTTTTCTACACGTCCTACTCCCGCTACGTCTACGCAAATTCTAATATATTGTATACTACTGGTACTGGTACTGGGTATATTGGCCTTTCATGGCTGACATAGGCCTGTTTTTTTTTTCAGGAAAAGAAAGCTTGTTATGTTGAAATAAAATCGGTTCGATGCACGACGCGTTGCGAATATCGTGTTGAGAAGTGTGGGCACGCGTGCCAACGCAACTGTCACGTCAACGATGACCCTGATCATGAGAAGGTACGTTTTTCATACATTCCGACTACATTTACATTTACAGCCTCTGATACCTATCAGAGGCTGTAAAATACTCTTGTATGGTCATGTCATTAGTTTTCCGCGGTTAATATCATTGTCATACAAATATCATATTATAGATGTCGGATAACGTGATCGCTATCAGAAAAGGATTTAGACCTAGAGGCGCAGTTCCATTGGTAAATTGCACCACGGGACTCACAACCTCCGAAAAACGTGCCAGTTATAGCACTGCATAACATTGGCACCGATGTAGACAAGCTGTTTAAAAATCATCCTATTATAATATTTTCACGCTTTCCCACAAAGGTTGGCAGAGATTCGAAAACCCCTGACATAAATGTAAATTTTCTAGGAATTATTATTTATTTGGTGCCAACGTTCTACACTCGGGTATGTTTCATATATTTGAATGTCTGTTCTGACATATAAAGCTCGTGGTGCGACAGATAAATCTGACTCATTAATATGTACAGACTGGGTTTCACACCTATCATTGGTAAATTTTCCTATAGCCCAAAACCCTAAGTAACTCAAAGTTTTGTCAAAAATTTTGCTTTATTAGGTAATCCTATTTTCCAGTACTTGTGTTTCAAACCGTGTGCCAAAGCGAACAATGGCTGCACAGCGAACTTGGAAGGTGACCTCGGTGACCATCAGTGCCTGAAGAAATGCTATGAAACTTGCGATGACTGCAAGGTTCAGGTGTGTAATCCTACCTATATTATAAATGGGAAATTATTTGTTGCTCTTCCACGTTTTAACTTTTAAACGGAATTGGATTAATTTTGACTCAAGGTAGATTATTAGCTTATTTCAATTAGTAGATCTTCATTCCAGAAAAAAAAGTACCAATGAATCACACACCCACTTTCCGCCAGAGGTATATTAGGTGCCAACGTGACAGATGGCGAGTCCATCGCCGTTACTCAAGCACGACTATACATACGCCTTTCAATTTCTTCTCAGACGTATGCAGGTTTCCTCTCGATGTTTTCCTGTACTTAAGTTCAGAAAAACTCATTGGTACAGTCGGGATTCGAACTTCCAACCTTTGCGTCGCAGGCAACTGCTCGAACCACGAATGACTATAATACGAAGATGAAAATGTAAAATTTCAATTGTGTAAAGATTAATCAATATCGGTACTTATATGGCAGGTTGTAAAAAGAAGATCATCTTGTAAACATTTGGAGCGGACCTTGTGTCACGAAGACATAGACGCGATTCCTTGTGGCAAGAAGTGCGCACGCGTCTTAGACTGTGGACACTATTGCAAGAAAAAATGTTCTGAGAAATGTGGTGAATGCAACCAAATGGTAAAGTTCAACTTTCAACTTAAAGATGTATATAGGTATAAAATTACTTGCATCTCTGAACTGTTGTAGTTGGTGTTTTTTTTATTAAAATGTTGAATTATATCCAATTACTGAACTCTTTTCAGGTAGTAAAGCCAGTACCAGGCTGTGGGCATACAGTCAAAATTGAATGTAATAAGGAAGCAACTCGAGAGCATTGCAAAGCAATGTGCCCGCGCACTCTAGTCTGCGGTCATCCTTGCAATAGGCGCTGCGCTGAGCCGTGTGATCCTACCCTGTGTACCGCGCCGTCCTCCACACGAGTCAAAGCAGCCTGCGAACATTATGTTACACTGCCTTGTTGCGTCAGTACATCTCCAAACAGTGGTAAGGCATATACGCCTTACGCCGACTACGAATAAAAAATCATAGTCATAATAATTTTAGAAGGAATGTAACGTAAACGAACCGAACAAGCTCATTCATTGAAATACATATGCCGTTCACTGCAGCGGTGCACTGCACTTCATGCTATATGCAAAGAGTCAAGAGCCATCCTTGTTATACTTACAGATCTTTTGTACATCCAGAACAAGGACTTTCTCTTCTTCGAGACCTACAAAAACCTTGTTTCACTCATCCTTACTAATATTATAAATGTGAATGTAAGTTTGTTTGTTACTCTTTCACGTAAAAACTACTTAACCGATCATCATAAAACTTTGTAAATATGTTTTTGTAGGTATTAGAAGTAACATAGGATACTAAACTTGTTATTGAAAAAAATAATAAATTAAAGTTAAATAAAAAGCCGTCCACGCCGACGAAGTCGCGGGCACAGCTAGTATTCTATATATCAATAGTTTTCAATCTATCGGTAGCTATAGGTATCTCTGTAGAAAATATTACATATATCTTTTTTATAATCCGCCGGTTAGATTTTTTCATTTTTGATTCTTGAAAAAAGCTGATGTTTTTTGTTTATTTTTACGAAGAAGTCGAGCCCATGAAGTTGTTGAAGTTCTGTACCGAGCCGTGCAACGTGGAGCTTGGCTGCGGTCACGTGTGCAGCGGCACGTGCTCTGGTTGCCACCAGGGCCGCCTGCACCAGCCCTGCGCACAGACCTGCCAGCAGCCCAACATCTGCGGACATCAGTACGACGCACCATTGCTCTAAGCACATTAATTAAACTAGTTATACCCCGCGTTTTCATCTATGTACATTTTTAATTCTATCGAATTAAAGTAACGTAAAGTAATTAGAGTTTTGCGTAACTCTAACCGATAACGTAACGAAAGCTCTCAAAATAAATAATTTTGCCCGCTTGAGCTCCCATTGGTCATAGCATGATGTTATACTTAATATTTTTTAATTCGACCCGACCTGATATAAGCGCGGTCAACTAAGTAAAGAAAGAAACTTCAAAAAACGCTTTATAATATTAGTGTAGATACTACAGTGGATGCAATATCACGTTCCAACTTTTTAGACCAGACCATCGATCAATCGGAATTTGAAGGCTGGAATCGTCAAGAGTGCCCGAAACCGGCGAGAATGTATGAAGTGTGAAGTATGAAGTGAATGTGATTTGGGAAACTAGAGTACCCCGTGAGTCGTCGCTCAGGATGATGCGGGATGATAAGTGTATATGTACAGTAGAACTAAGAGCTCCATTGTTGGTTAGCAATAATGCTTACTGTAGACCTATTTCAGATGCGAAGAACCTTGCAACCAGGTGTGCCCTCCGTGCAGTAAGCGATGTGAGGTCAAATGCGCGCACTCCACTTGCAGCCGTCAATGCGGCGCACCTTGCGTGCCCTGCAAGGTGCTGCTCTTCTTCATTATATAACAAACAATGTTTCGTTCCTCTTCGCGAATATTACACGAGTTTTGAGGATAATACATATAAAAGCTTCTGTCCGTTGTCAGCATTTACGTTCAAAGTGCTTACTTAAACTTATAGGTACTTTTGAAAGTTTTAAACCAGTGTTGATGTACGCCTCGCGTAAATGTTTTTTTCTCTTACCAAACGGTGGCAAACAAGCATGCGGTGACCCCTTAGGTGGTAAGAGGTTACCGCCGCCAGATTCTCGTTACACTAGGGGTATCGCTCACGTGCTGTCGATCCTAAAAATAATAATAATAATATATCCTCACGCCTTCCCACAAGGGTCTCCGAAGGGGTAGGCAGAGGTGTATAGGGTAATACCCACACACCCACTTTCCGCCAGAGGTATATTAGGTGCCAACGTGACAGATGGCGAGTCCATCGCCGTCACTCAAGCACGACTATACATATGCCTTTGAATTTCTTCTCAGACGTATGCAGGTTTCCTCTCGATGTTTTCCTTCACTGTAAAGCTCGTGGTGTGACTAATCACTGTACTTAAGTTCAGAAAGACTCATTGGTATAGTCGGGATTCGAACTTGCGACCTTTGCGTCGCAGGCAACTGCTCGAACCACTCGACCACCACGGATCCTAAAAATGATGTTTGTTTAGGAGAAATGTAATCGCAATTGCCCCCACCACGGGAGGTGCACACGTCGCTGTGACGAGCCGTGCTCGCGTGTGGCGTGCGAGGAGCGCTGCCCCAAGCAGTTGCCGTGCGGCCACGCCTGCCGCGGCCTGTGCGGGGAGCCCTGTCCGGACATCTGCAGCATCTGCCGCCCCGACACCTTCCCCACGGACTTCCTAGGGGACGCCTACACTGACAACGATATGTATGTAGATACCTGATACAAATATGTATTACAAATGTGAAAGGTTGTGAGGATGTTCCCCTTTCTCGCAAAAAACTACTGAAAGAAATTGGATAAATTTTGGCAAGGAGTTGTTTTATTCCGGAAAAAATCTAATCATTCTTTGTATATTACGCGAGTGAAACCGTGTAGGCCGAGTGGTTTGAGCAGTTGCCTGCGACACAAAGATCGCAAGTTCGAATCCCAACTGTATTAAAGGGTTTTTCTGAACTTAAGTACAGTGATTAGTCACACCACGAGCTTTACGGTGAAGGATAACAACGAGAGGAAACCTGTATACGTCTGAGTAGTAATTCAAAGGCGTATCTATAGTCGTGCTTGAGTAACCTGGCACCTAAAATATATACCTGGCTGATAATGGGTGTGTGGGTAGTACCTATACACCTCTGCCTACCCTTGTGGGAAGGCGTGAGGAAACCGTGGAGGACAGCCAGTGTTGAGATGATTTTCCTTTTGTTACACAGATTCATTCAGCTACAAGACTGCAACCATGTGCTAGAGGTCGCAGACATGGACAACCTGATGACGGGCGATACGGAAACGGTGTCTATTAGAAAATGCCCATTCTGCCGCAAGCCTATCATCAACACGAATCGTTACAAACACATAGTTAATGACACCATTACGAAGCAAATCGGTCCAATCAAGGAGAAGGTTTACGGATCTGTAGTGCAGATTAAAGATAGCATGATAGCATTACGCGAGAGGATCAAGTTATTTGCTTTCAAACACGCTATCGTTCTAAGGAGTAAGTACACCTAAATTTCTTTCAAAAATGAGTTAGTTCCCCGACTATAGCTATTTAATTCTTAATTCTTAATTCTTTCTTTATTGCTCTTCCACTTACAATAATATCACATTATATATAATATCAGGGTATACAGTGGACCCTGTTGGGCACAGCAACTTGTGAGAGGGACACAAATTATAAAAAGGGGGTTTATATTTAGTGGTTATTTGTGCAGTGGTTTAAGACAACACGAGATTTACGGCGAAAGAACTCATCGTGAGTTTCAGAGTAAAGCCAAAGTCGTATATAGTCGTGCTTTTCTAAAGCACTAGTATATACAAACAAAGAGGCTGCTGTTTCGCTTCTGCTACCCCTTTGGGAACTTTTGTGCGAAGGCGTGAATATATCTAGCATGAATACGCGCCAGTACCACAGTGTCTGGAACTTGTGTTTTAACAGTATCAACCACTTTAGATACTGAAGCAAGACGATAACTCATATTTTTCGTTGATTCATAAATGCGTGATGCCAGGTCACAGTAATAACCTAACAGTGTCAGATAATAACTGTCGCTCAAAACCTGCATACATATAATAGCATTAACATTTTACAGAAAACAACATTTTAAATCTAAAATTTAAAGAACTGTTCGCCGTAAGTACCAAGAACGCGAAGAGTTCGTTACTATATTTAGAAGTGCAGACAATATTTTTGAGTATAATGGAAATGATCGCAGAGTCCTGTGAAAAATATTATGTAGACAATTGCCAAGAGCTGAAGCTTGAAGTAGAAACACAAATAAAGATGATCTGCAGTGTGCTCATTGTAAAAAAAAAGAAAGTACCAGTCGTCATTAAGATAAGCCAGCAACAACAGCAAGATGCAAATAATGAGTTAAAACGCCTTAATTCCATTATGCATTTGTGTCGTATTTTCAATAATCCTTTGTACAAGAGTAGTAAGAACAATGAAGCGGTAGCAAAAGCTGCTGCTAACGCTAAAGCGGCCGTGTTAAATGTATCCATATTTAATGAACAATCTGCAATAGACTCGCTTAAGCTCCTCGGTGAATCTGTCAAAGTAACAGGTGTGACCAAACAAGAAAGAGATCTGATCGTGAAAGCTATAGGGTTGAAAGCGGGGCATTGGTATAAATGTCCCAATGGTCATTTTTACTGTATCGCAGACTGTGGTGGAGCTATGGTTGTAAGTAAATGTATCGAATGTGGCGAGAGCGTCGGGGGGACGAGCCACACGTTACTGCGAAGCAACGCACACGCTCCCGAAATTGATGGCTCTACATTTCCCGCGTGGTCTGAACAGTATAATAACATGGCAAATTTTAACTTAGAATAAGTTTTTGCTTAAGTCTGGGCGAGAAAAAGAAACCACAATAAGATTACTTGGTTTCTTATTAGTTCTCTGATTCACATATCTCTTCTTTCTCGATCATTTCTTATATTTTTTCATTACTTTTACATTTTATTTTATTGACTAAAGATTGATTCCGAGTTTCGTTACGTGCATATGAAAACGGTGTATCAACAGCAGTGAAAACCATTTTTTACCATTCGAATTCTCTCCATTCTTTGGAATACATATTAATATATATAAATTACGCGACACGTTTGTCCGTGATGGACTCTTATACTCGTAGTACCTAGTAGTTGTGGTTGTAATTGTGTAGACACTTATGGTTTGGTATTAAGGTGTTCTTACCTGTTGATCCAAATATATAATACTTCCTCGATTTTACTACTAAGTCGATTTTAATTAAATTTGCACACCGTGTGCAGTTTGATCCAACTTGTACTTTGTAGATAGGATAGCTGACATCTCAATTTATAGTCACAATATAATTTTATTGCAAATTATTTGTCTATTATTAATTTGACAGTCACAATTATCTGTTAGCTCCAAACTAACATATGGCGATATCTGTTGACTAGAATTTAATTCATATTATAATGAAGATAAGATATAAACTGGCACCTAATATACCTCTGGCGGTGGGTGGGTGGGTATTACCTATACACTTCTGCCTACCCCTTCGGGGACCCTTGTGGGAAGGCGTGAGGATATATTATTATTATTTATGTACACTGAAATTATTCCATCTATATAAAAAAGCAAGCACCCACAGTTCCCTTTAAATAGTTTTAACTACAATGTAATATAACAAAAACCTTAGCCACGGCAATACGTGGCCGGGTCTGCTAGTCTACATTATATGATTCCTTGTCATTCTTAAGACTTGTCATCCACAGCATTCGTTGTAATTTGCGACTAACGACCCTGGTTTCCCGCCAAAATGGGTGGAAAATTCTGATAGCCATTATATCTGAGGGAAACATTATTTAAAGGCTTTGTTGTTTGTTCAAATTTGTATTATTAGTATAATAAAAAAATAAAACCATATTTAATCGTAGACGTATTTTTTTTATATTACCATTCAAGCGCTGCACAATAGACTAGCTCTTTATAACGAGCCATACAAATAATCTAAGAATCTTCGCATCTGATTTAAAAGAAAATCATCAATAAAATTATGAATTCTAACAGGAAGAGTAAAGAGTACTCGAAAGCATCTGATTTAAAAGAAAATCATTAAAAAAAATGATGAATTCTAACAGGAAGAGTAAAGAAAAACTCGAAACTCGAAACCGACGAGCATATATGAAGAGACTGATAAATGCGAACGAAGCGAAAGAGGTATGTTAGTCTAGCTAGAGAGAACTGGCGTTCTACACTCCCTGCCTACCCTTTTACCAACTTGGCGTAACATATTAATAACAGGTTCGCTATTCCTACTAACTTGTGAGTGAGTTTCTTCTGTCAATGATTTAAGTATCACTTGCAGACCTACTAATTTGCTGTGCTCACACTTATGATTCGCCATTCGCCGCATCGTGATTCTGCATACGACCAAAGATTACAATGTATACTGCATAGGACTAAGTTTCAGTTAATAGGACAGAATTAAAAAATAAAAGTATAAATTTTGCTCAGTCCAACATAACGGCAAATTCTACGACGCGCTTTCAATTCAGATTGAATTGAAAAGTCCAGTATACAATAGGTAGTATCTATAAATAGTAGTAGTCTTTGTCGAAGAGGCTTTTTTGACATGTTCACAAAAAACAATTTTCAAGAAGAAATCAGTAATCACTAATTTGGAAATTCTATTCAACGGTTGACATAACCCGTAATTAGGTTTGACAGATGACAATCTGAGATGTCTATTATATAGCTTTTTATATATTGGCATATAAAAAATATCAATTTATACATTTTGTTTAATGCCATCTGATTCAGACTGATGCTGACAAAGGCCTATAGGTCCTGTGGAGGCGTGTAGATATATATAGGCTCGCTAGAGCCATTATCAGAAGCAGACACGACAGATAGACTAACGGTAAGTCCTCCTGATCTCAGCTGGCAGGTGGCGCATCCATAGTTCCCGTATGATGTCTTCATCCCCTTTAGGCCCTGTCAATGACCGCAGGTGACGTAGAAACACCGTAGGCTTCCGGTCACCCCGCTGTTCCTCGCTGAGCAGCTGTCGTGTCCGTTGTTTTTTAGACGTGGAAAAACGTTTGATGAGTTCGGACTTCAGGTGATATTTGCCTTTACTTGGTGGGTTGGCAAGGATGTCCTCCACCTCGTCGGCTAATTGGGCATCCATTTTGGACAAAACGTGTCCATATTTAGTGGAATCCTACGTAATGCCCGCCATCTCAAATTGCGCCTCTGCCTGCGTGAACCAGATCCTCGGGTTATCAAGCCAAAACTCCGACAATTTAATTGTGACGCTCATGACATGCGGCTGTAGCTGAATGCTCACTCGGCAATTCGTTGTTGAAGTTCTCTGACCTGATTCTTCAGTTCTTCCTCTTTCGACACTGTCTGTGATATTGAAAATAGTTCGATAACGTCGGGGTCACCACTGTTGGGATACTATATATATCAAAGGCGGAGAGAACTTGAGTCAACTTTATTTACATCGCCATTCTGTTATTATCCGTTGCCATGGACAGCCCGGGCGCAGCGTTCAATTTAGTAGCAACACGCCACATACCAAAATAATCAGAGTTACAATTGAGTAATTAATAACATGCAATAGAACGTTAGCGATTCTTCGGGTCTATCCTCTGCGAGGACTGCGAAGTGCGAGCCTCTGTTGTTCCATTTTCCCGCCATGACAGCCCGCCCATAGACTCCACGCTTCGCTAGATTGACAACCCGATGTCAATCTCATTCTAACGTATTTTCACACTTGGCCTATCTATATCTATGCGCCGTCATATAGATAAAAATAGTAATATTTGCTCACGCCAACCAAGGTTTATAGGTAATACCCACACACCCACTTTCCGCCAGGGGTATATTAGGTGCCAACCTGACAGATGGCGAGTCCATCGCCGTTACTCCAGCACGACTATATATATGTACGCCTTTGAATTTCTTCTCAGACGTATGCAGTTTTCCTCTCGATGTTTTCCTTCACCGTAAAGCTCGTGGTGTGACTTATCACTGAGGTGAATTAATTGTAAATATACCGACTTTTTGTCTACGTGTAATGTTATTGAAAAATTTAGACATAAACATTTTTTACAATGCCACATGGGCATAAGTAGTGTCATGTACAAGGCACTAACACACACAGATACATAAATATAGATATATAAATTTAAATACGCACCAAAGATTACAATGTATTCTGTAACAATACGCACCAATATTTTCAAATGTGCTGACGACTGAAATGCTAGTATCCACGACATCAATAAATAAATAATATTTATTCTGTACTCAAAACGTGTGTTTATTCTATCAAGTCAAGACTCAAGACAGACAGATTTTCATTGAAATAATTTAGAACATATTAATACTAATAGTAAGTAGTCTATGTTTAGAAAATTAGAACTGTAAAAGTAAGATTTTTTCAGAAACGGAATATAATGAAACTCTTTTAATGACGAAATAATGGCAAATCAAGACACAGATAACGAAGTAGGTCCTGTTGAAAATGCATGGGCAATGAAAATACCAAAGTTTACTCCAGACGATAATCCACATGGTCTTTTAGAAGAAAGTAAATTTGCAACATTATTTCCCAAATACAGAGAACAATATTTAAAAGAATGTTGGCCACTTGTTCAAAAAGTATTGAAAGAACACCACATAGTCGCAGAGTTAGATCTTATTGAAGGAAGTATAACCGTTAAGACGACTAGGAAGACATGGGATCCATACATTATAATTAAAGCAAGAGATTTAATGAAATTACTCTCCAGAAGTGTACCTTTTGAGCAAGCAGCACGTGTTTTAGAGGATGAAATCGGTTGTGATATAATAAAAATTAATTCATTTGTTTCAAAGAAGGAAACATTCCTTAAAAGACGCCAGCGCTTGATTGGGCCAAATGGTGTTACACTCAAGTCAATTGAACTTTTAACAGAATGCTATGTTCTTGTTCAAGGAAATACTGTCTCTGCAGTGGGACCATATAAAGGTTTAATCCAAGTGAGACGTATAGTAGAAGATACAATGAAAAACATTCACCCTATGTATAATATCAAAAGCTTGATGATTAAACGAGAGCTAATGAAAGATCCCAAACTAAACAGTGAGAGTTGGGATAGATTTTTGCCGAAATTTAAAAGCAAGAATGTACCTAGAAAACAACCTAAAAAGAAGGTAAAGAAACCTTATACACCCTTCCCTCCACCGCAACCAGAAAGTAAGATTGATAGGGAACTTGCTACTGGAGAATACTTCCTCAAAGATGAACAGAAGAAGGCCAAGCATCGACATGAGAAAGAAGAAAAACAAACTCAAGCCAAGAAAGCTAAACAAGAAGAAAGGAAGAAAGATTTTGTACCGCCAGAAGAAGCACCAGTTATGCCAACTGCAAACTCAGAATCAACTGTTGATATAAAACAGTTGAAGGCAAAAATGAAAAAGTTTTCAAAGCAAAACAAGGTATTGAAGAATAAAAGTTCTGCCCATTAAATGTACCTATAATTTATAAGGATTTATAAAAAATACAGTTTTACTTATTATTTCTTTATTTTTATCAGCTTTAGTTCAGGTACAGATTTATTTTTGGCAATATATTTCTTTCCTTTCATAAAGGGTTGTAATATTTGTGGTATCAATATCTTTCCTTTTGGATCTTGGTGTGTTTCCAACAAAGCAATCAACATCCTTGGTATAGCACAAGCAGTTCCATTGAGTGTGTGAACATAGTTTGTCTGGCTGTCTTCAACATATTTCATGTTTAGGCGTCTAGATTGGTAGTCAGTACAATTACTGCAACTAGAAACTTCACCATATGTCTTGCGACCAGGCATCCAAGCTTCTATATCATATTTCCTGCAAACAGTTTACTATAACATCAATTACTTGGGCACTGATAAAAGTATATCACAAAACCTCTTGAGCAATTGCTCTGCCATTCCTAACAAAACCAGGGTTCTTTATGACTAATACAGATATTATCTTCAATATGAGACTGAATTGTGGGTGTTTTAGTTAATCAATTGCTTACCTGTAAGCAGGAGCACCTAGTTCATGGGGTGGCATATCCATTATTCTCATATTGAATCCTAAAGGAGTAAAGATTTCTTCTTGTGTCTGCCTTAAATATTCAAGCATATCTTCCGATTGCTCTGGAGTAGTAACAGCAAACATTTCCACTTTTGTAAATTGGTGTACCCTATAATGAATAATGGATTACATTGACTAATGTACATTTGTCATTCTTCAAATGCAACCTGCATTGAAGAAATTCCTCATTATGTTTACTTTTGCCCAATTGGCTTGTGTTGTGATCAGTCTCAGAAAAAACTCATTGGTTAAGTAAGGAGGTTAAGTCAGGATTAGTTAATGAATTAACAGGTTATCAGTATAGCAGCGTCAAAAATTATAATTTACCTGTATATGCCTCTCTCTTCCACAACATTGGATGTTTCAGCGCGGTAGCATCTGCTGACTGCAGCTAGCTTCAATGGCAAATCTCTTTTCATGTGTATTGAATTCATCAGTAAGCCTGCGAGGGACATCTCAGCAGTCCCAGACAGGTACAAATCGGGACCATGATGAGTTGGGTCCAATGAGTAAATCTAGGAAATGTTTCAAATAATTATTTTAACCACACTCTTAAAAGCTTTGATGGGTTAGAGCCACACCAACTCTAGTTGTATTCTATATTTATGCATACCCTGTGAGGGGTTTGTTGTGATGGCAAAGTAATATCCTTACTGTTTTAAGGATTAATCTTATGAGACTCTCACAGTTTATATCACTGTAATTGGATATGAAATAGGAGTATGTAGACTTATTTATGAGATATTTGGATGCTCTAAAAATTTACATAATTGCACAGAAAAAGTTTTCAATACAATTAATAACATGAAATAGCTGTTACTCAATTACCTGTGTGCGATCATTGTTTATGATCATGCCACAGCTCTTTAGAATGTTACTTGGCAGGATATCAGGTACAGACACTAATTTAAAACTCTTGTTCAATAGAGCTGTGATTGTATATTTTATAAGTGCTTCTTCCAATTCAGCCAGCTCCCCTAAGAAATAGTAACTCTTATGACCACATGTGTAGCCCAGCTTTTCAGTTCTCACCAAATTCATGAGCCGAGTTATTTCACTGAACTCCAGTGGGACATTACTCCCAAAATTTCTTTTCTCATTAATTTCACTTACAACAATAGGTTCCACTTTATCTGCTATAGAAGGATGTGTTTTATTAGGTAATATGGTCAGCGCTTGATATAAATTATTCCTTATTGTCTGGTATGAATTATGATCTTTTGGTAAACATTCCAAAGCCTTGTAATACTCAATAACATTGTCTATATTACCTACACCTTTTCTGTTTATAATATTTTGTCTAATTTCATTGGAATATACTTCATTACAATAGTATTCCACATTAATATCGGGAAATGGAAATGTTGAATATAACCTGGCCAAATTCGATTTGCTTGTAACAATACTGTTAAATACGTGCCGTAAAATCATTGTTTACTTCTATTTAATTTTAAAGTAAAAAAAAATGCTATAGATTTACGGATAAATTTTTCGTTGTTTACACTTATTTCTGACCATAGGAAAATGTTGATGTTTGTTAAAATATAATCATGACACGGATACTAGTTTATAACATTTTATTTACAATAACAACAATTCATAATATTTACAAAGAACAGTTGAAACTAACTACTTACAGATAAAATATTTGTCCCAAATCGGTATCCCGAGGCAACGTGCCAAGAAGATTAGCAGCATTGCCACGCTGGTTAAGTTATTCTGACACAATTTTAGTATTCCTTCATTCTATTGTGCATATTTTAATGAAGCCTGCACACTTCTGAGAAGAAATTCAAAGGCATATGTATAGTCGTGCTTGAGTAACGGCGATGGGGTCGTCATCTGTCACGTTGGCACCTAAAAAAATCTCTGGTGAAAAGTGGGTGTGTGGGTATTACGTATACACCTTTGCCTACCCCTTCAGGGATTCTTGTAGGCGTGAAGCTGAAAGGGCAGCAAGACTGAGAAGGACATTTTTGTGTCTGTTTTCATAATCAGAAAATAAAAATATCTTATCTGTAGACCTCATTGTCAGTCTTGAATTTGTACTTTGGCTGGCTGTCAACTTTATTTATTTGGCGCCTTTTCTACATATTATTATATTATGATGTTACACTTTTTTTTATTGTGGGACTTATACCGGGATTATGGTGTCCTGGTCCTGTAGTGATTCTTTACATATTCTCCTTAGCATTGTATTAAGTATATGAAAAAGGGAAACAAAATCAGATTATTTGATATAACTAAACAACATGCCAGTGAAAAACGTTAGTCCCCAATCAGGGAGACCAATTGCTGGTACCATGCACGGTGAACAAGTACACATTCCAGAATCACCTCAAAGGTAAGCTGAATTTAATCTTTGTTACCATTTTGCAACTATGGGAGCAATATTGCAACCGCATAAGCCTATCGGTTATTTTGTATTTTAATGATATGATCTGCATATTGTTTGCAGAAATTTACGCAAATCCCCACGCAATCAACCCAAGATAACCAGCATGTTCCCTTCTAAGAGGAGTCGAGACAGTGATACTAGTGTTGATGTTGAACCGGTAAGTCTAATGTTGTAGACAGAATTCATAAACTAAGCAATGTTACAAATACTGATGTATTATTTTTGACATGAAAATCTCAAACTTTTATGCTGTTTAAACATACTGAATATTATAAAAAAACTAGCCTCAACAAACAGTATAAAAAAAATTATCCATATACTTACATATACGTAGCGTCAAGTCTCTCATAGGGTAGACAAAGAGAGAGTCGAGCACCAGTTCCTTTTATTTCAATATTTAATTACTTTGAAACAATTTAGGATTCTGTCATATTAGTCAAGGTGACAGATTAGCCAAGGTAAGATTTCAAGTTCAGCTAATGAGTTATTCTGAGGTGATATATCATACAACTAGCTTCCTGATCAAGAAAATACTTTATGAAGTATACATTCAAAGATGTATGTATATTTGTGCTTAAGAAATGGAGATGGACTCTGTTATCTGTTATGTTAGCACCTAAATATATCTGATGAAAATAGGCTGTTGTTACAACTATGCGCCGTGGTGGCCGAGTGGTTCAAGCAGTTGCCTGCGACGCAAAGGTCGCATGTTCGAATCCCGACTGTACCAATGAGTTTTTCTAAACTTAAGTACAGTGATTAGTCACACCACGAGCTTTACGGTAAAGGAAAACATCGAGAGGAAACCTGCATACGTCTGAGAAGGTATTCAAAGGCGTATGTATAGTCGTGCTTGAGTAACGGCGATGGACTCGCCATCTGTCACGTTGGCACCTAATATACCTCTGGCGGAAAGTGGGTGTGTGGTATTACCTATACACCTCTGCCTACCCCTTCGGGGACCCTTGTGGGAAGGCGTGAGGATATATATATATATATATATATACAACTATGCCTAACCCTTTGTAGATTAATATGGAGAATCAAATTTAAATTTTATTAGCTTACTATTTAAATGAACATACTATCAGATACAGGAAAAAATACCTTAAAATACCTTTTACAGAAAAAAATTAAGATCAACACAGAAACACACAATTTGAATCCTGACTCAGATGATTTGATTGCAAAATGTGATGCATCAAGTATTGAAGGGGATACTGACAGTGTGGTACTCGATGACAATGACGAAAAGACCAAAGAAGATGTGAATGCTGAAGAGCTTACTGACAATGAAGAACAAAATGCCATTACAAACACTGCTGGTACCAGTGAAAGTCTACAAGAAAATGATAAAAATGTAGAGAACATCAAATGCAACCCAAGTTACAATAACAGTGCACAGACAATAATCGACAATAATAACACAGACAATAAGAAGCCTGCTGTGGGTAATGAGAAATGTGATATCTGCGGTCAGTTTCTAAATGACTCTGATATAATATACTATCAGGGACATCCACAAGATGCTGTGGAGGAATACATTGCATTGACAAATGAGAAATTGGTGCTTGCATCAGGTAATAAGCTTTACACATGCAAGAAAACCTATGTGTATCTTACTTGTGTTGGGGATATAATAAGGGGTACAATAAGGGACCCAGGGAACATTTATTAACCCCATAAAATATTATTTTATTGGTACATTATTTCTGGAATGAACATATACACACACTTTCACACTTTTTTTTTAAATTATATTTTGTATTAATTTATTAGTTTGTAAGATTACCTTAGTTACATGTTCACATGTACATTACATGTTCTCTGGAGGTGGGCATTGGCATCCGCAACACATCCTAACACTTCACTTCTTTGGTTGCACTTATTTTTGTGCCAAAACAATGTTACCACATGTGTTAATCCAGCTAATAATCTATCTATGTTCATCCAATCAAATTCATTCAATCAAATTTCATCCAATTCCGGCTAGCCATTCTATCATGATTGAATATCTAACATCCTCACAAATACATTTATAATATGGGTACGAAGATTTGCTTACTTTGTGTTTCAAGGTAAAATTATTATTATATTTTCAGGTGAAGATGGTGATATAATGGAAAGGCCTCAAACCAATATAACTGGATTTACTATATTTGATCGGCATGGCCATTTGTGTCCTATTGATGGGGGACTTGTTGAGACAGATGCAAGAATTTACATGTCTGGCTATTTGAAATCAATATGCTCTGACTCATTTGAGATTGACGAAGAGTCCATTCCTGTGAAGGATATTGGGCCTATTATCGAATGGTAATTTCATTGCATCTTTTTGTCATGACTTATTAATGTATGTCTATAAACCCAAAAAAGTATTTCTAGACCAGTTCTTGTCTTGAGAGTGTGTCTTTATTTTTATTATTATTATTACTATACATATATGAAAATCTTCACACGATCCCAGAGGGGTCCCGGAAGGGGTAAGCAGAGCGACGCAACTCTTTTCGCCAGAGATGAATTAAGGAAAAATTTATTTTTAGTGAGTCCATCACATTCAAATTTTGCAACTTAAACAAATGTAGGAATCCTTGTGGTGTGATTTATCACTGTATTAAAATTCTCAATCAAGTTAGAATTGGAACTTGCAACCTTTGCATTACTGGCAACTACTTACATACTCACTCGGACACAGTTCTGAGACTGATATTTCTATTTTTAACTTAATGGTTTAAGGTTTAATACTGTAGTACCATTTTAGGGTAAATAATCTATACTAATATTATAAAGCTGAAGCTTGTTTGTTTGTTTGAATGCGCTAATCTCAGGAACTACTGGTTGGAATTGAAAAAATATTTTTGTGTTGGATAGTCCATTTCTCTAGGAAGGCATTAGGCTATAGAACATAACGCTACGACTAATAGGAGCGAAGCATAGATGAAAAATGTTGCAAGAACGGGAAAAAATATTCCTTTTTGTGAGCTTCCGCGTGCGCTGCGTAAACGGTTTAAGTTACGAAAATATCATGTATGATGAGGGAATTGTTTCTCTTTAAAAGTTAAAAAAAAAAGCCCGCAACAGCATATGTCTATCTTTTAAGATTGACTCACTATAACCATTTTTATGGCAATTAAGTCCGCGATGGGCGCCTAAACAACTTAACCGATTTCAATCGAATTTGCACACCATGTGCAGTTTGATCCAACTTAAAAAATAAGATAGCTTCATCACAATTGGACCCGATAGGTGGCGCTGCGATCGTGTTTCATGTGAATTTTACTTTTTCACCCGGGCGAAGCTGGGCCGGAGTCTTATTTATATGTACTTAAATATAAGCTTATCTTTTAATGTGTTAATAAGTATGCTCAATGTCCCTTACACTGAATAAACATTTATGATGGTTATATTTGTAGGTTTATACATGGCTTCGATGGAGGAGACAGAAACTGCATTACTCTGTCTACTGAGTTTGGGGAGTACAACCTGTTAAGCCCCAGTGAGGCGTACACACCTCTAATGGACAATTTGTATGAAAAAATATGGTTGAGCAAAGTCGTTGTGGAATATTTGGAAGAGTACCATTACCTACAACCAACATATGAAGATCTACTTGAAGTGGTCAGGGAAGCGACCATCCCTGAATTAGACAATAAGAAAATGACAGAAGAAATGCTTCACAAGCATGCCCAATTTGTATGCGATCAAGTCGTAAGCCTCGAAACGGATGAAGACGACGATCCACTAATTACATTGCCATGCATCAGAGAACTCATAAAGTTAATGGGCATCAAATTCGGCAAACGAAAAGTGCGCGCGAAGATTGATTATAAAAAAGTCGACAAAAAAGCATGGACGAAGGCTACAACGACGCCATTAGTCAGGAAAACTTTTGAGAGCTTTTTCACAAATCAATTGGATAAAACTAACCATGAACTAGTATTGAGAAGGAAGCGATGTGGCATTTGTGAAGCTTGCCAGCTGCCTGATTGTGGGGAGTGTAACGCATGTAGGGCAATGGCTAAATTCGGTGGCCACGGTCGGACGAAAAAGGCTTGCGTCCGCAGGCTTTGCCCCAACATGGCTGTACAGCAAGCTGAAGACTCGGAACCTGACGATGAAGAAGAGTACCAAGAAATGGCAGAGAAAAAGCATCACGACAAGATAGAAGATACAATACCAGTAAAGCTCACAGGAGTTAATAACAGGAAAATCAAATGGATTAATGAGCCAGTGAAGGTTGATGCAACGAAAGTGTACTATGAAAGGGTTGAGATTGACGGGGCTGAGCTTTGCATTGGTGATTTTGTCATGGTAGAAACTTCTCAAGCAAACATTCCTGCACTGGTAGCCAGGGTTGTATACATGTGGAAGGAAACAAACAACTCCAAACAAGGGTACTTCCATGGTGAAGTGTTCATCAGATCCTCTGATACAGTGCTGGGTGAAGTAGGTCATCCTAGGGAAGTATTCCTAGGCGATAGGTGCTGCCATGGGGCTCCACTCTCGTCCATTCTGAGAAAGGCTTCCGTTGAACGCAAACATACTCCGGAGGATTGGTTTAAACTTGGTGGCAAAGAGGTCAACATTGAAATATTCGAAGATGATGGCAAAACATATTTTTATGACAAATACTATGAGAGGTTCACAGCGCGCTTCGAAGATTTACCAACGGATCCAATCTGCCCCAATGAGTTAAGAAAACACAGATTTTGTCCCTCATGTGAACGGAAAACAAAACGGGATGCAAAGAATATACCTAAAGTTGCCGGTAAATTAATGGAAAAGTCCGCAGTTGTGAAAGAAGCAAGTAGAACAGAGTGGACTTCGGTGCGATGGCAAGATTACGATTACAAAAAGGGCTGTGGAGTCTTTTTAAAGCCGGGTACATTTAAACTTAAAAACAGCTATAATATTTCAGGTAACAGTATCAAAACTCAAAAATCGGAGAAGATAGACGAAAATATATATACGGAGTATTACAGGAAAAGCGACAACAACACCCGCGGCTCTAATGCAGACACTGGCGAACCGTTTTGCGTGGGATACATCGCCGCCGTGACGGCCGCCGGCGAGGGACCGCTCATCGTGCCACAAGACATTTACCTGAAGGTCAACGTACTGTACAGACCCGAAAACACGACAAATAAGTTCCCACAAACCGAGGACTTAAACGTTGTGTATTGGAGCGACGAAATTAGGGACGTACCATTCTCCTCGGTGGCGGGACCGTGCCACTTGATCTACGAGCAAAATGTGCCCTCGCAATATTCGCTGCACGAGTGGCTCGAGCAGGACCCGAGCCGGTTCTACTTCAGGATGGCCTTCAACAAGGCGAGCGGGCAGGTGGAGGACGTGCCGCAGCACGCGGCGGGCGTGGGGCGCGTGGAGCGCGGCAAGGGGAAGGGCAAGGGCAAGGCCAGCCACAAGGCGGCCGGCGGCGAGGCGCGCGCCGCGCGGCCGCTGCGGGCGCTGGACGTGTTCGCGGGCTGCGGCGGGCTGTCGGAGGGGCTGCACCGCGCGGGCGCCGCCGACTGCCGCTGGGCCGTGGAGAACGTGGAGGCCGCCGCGCACGCCTACGAGCTCAACAACCGCGGCTGCGTGGTGTTCCACGAGGACTGCAACGCGCTGCTGCGGCGCGCGCTCGAGGGGCAGCCGCACTCCGCCGCCGGCCTGCGCCTGCCGCGCCCCGGCGAGGTCGAGCTGCTCTGCGGCGGCCCGCCCTGCCAGGGGTTCTCCGGCATGAACCGCTTCAACTCCAGGGAGTACTCCAACTTCAAGAACTCGCTCGTCGCCTCCTACCTGTCGTACTGCGATTTCTATCGCCCCAAGTATTTCATACTCGAGAATGTTCGAAATTTCGTTGCGTTCAAGAAGGGCATGGTCCTGAAACTAACTCTGCGTGCGCTGCTCGATATGGGGTATCAGTGTACGTTCGGCATCCTGCAGGCGGGCAACTATGGGGTCCCGCAGACGCGGCGGCGGCTGATCGTGCTGGCGGCCGCGCCCGGCCACCAGCTGCCGCAGTACCCGGAGCCCACGCACGTGTTCAGCCGGCGCGCGTGCTCGCTCACGGCGTGCGTGGACGGCAAGCGCTTCGCGACCGACGTGCGCTGGGACGAGAGCGCGCCGCGGCGCACGTGCACCATCCGCGACGCCATGAGCGACCTGCCCGCCATCGACAACGGCGCCAGCCGCGCCGACATGGACTACGGCTCGATGCCGCAGAGCCACTTCCAGCGGCTGCTGCGCGGCTCGGGGCAGCGGCTGCGCGACCACGTGTGCAAGAACATGGCGCCGCTCATACAGGCGCGCATCCGCCGCGTGCCCGCCGCGCCCGGCGCCGACTGGCGCGACCTGCCCAACGTGGCCGTGCCGCTCGCCGACGGCACCTACTGCAAGGTACCTATAGCACACATTCACACATATCACTCAAATCATACTAATATTATAAATGGGAGATTTTGTTATGTTGTTTCCTCTTTCCCGCAAAAACTACTTTCCTAGCACATACGATTTGGTTTATTCCAGACACATAATCTACCAACGAAATCTAATTTTACGTGGGTGAGACCGCAGGGCAAAGCTGGTAATAAATAATTACCTTGGGACATTTCCACAGAAAACCTACTCCCAAAGCAAAGCTTGTATTTGGGTACTAGACAACAATACGTATACACATGTACCTTTATGTAAAGCAGGACATCCGAGACGGGCACAAATATAGGCATTCATCTTCATCACACAGATATCCGCCCCGAGATACACGATGTCATTTCGAATTCCGAATCCGAAGTATTCTATGCAACAATTTGGTATACTGCTTACATGGTGGCATGAAGATAAGGTAGATACGGTCTTTTGAGTATGAGTTCAATCGAATGTTTCGCCTTTATAGGTGTTGCAGTACCGGTACGGTGGCAAAGGCGGGGCGCGGCCTCGAGGCGTGTGCGCATGCGCAGACGGCGGCGTTTGCAACCCACAGGATAAACAGGAAAATACCCTCATACCCTGGTGCCTGCCTCATACCGCCAACCGACACAACAACTGGGCCGGCCTTTACGGTAACCTTAACTTAATTACTTAAAGATCCTTTTCATCTTGCCACACATGTAATGAGCGTACGTTGCCAGGCCGCGTGTCGTGGGACGGGTACTTCAGCACGACGGTGACGGACCCCGAGCCCATGGGCAAGCAGGGCCGCGTGCTCCACCCCGAGCAGCACCGCGTGGTCTCCGTGCGCGAGTGCGCGCGCTCGCAGGGCTTCCCCGACACCTACCTGCTGGCCGGCTCGTTGCAGGACAAGCATCGACAGGTACACTATACATCAAACAGTGCTATGAATAACACACGGTACACTTGCTCACGAGATATTATCGAAGTTGTATCAGATGAGACAGTCAGCTACTCCGTCCGCGCAGACAAGACCAAAGACTGACGACCGACGTGATATTGCAAAGAATGTGCAGATTTATAGACGCCACATACATCTTTCTTTAATATTCTTGAATGATAAATAGCAAGTGTCATACGTTTCGTGTTCAAAGTGAAACGGAACACTAACCATACAATATTTACAGGTCGGAAATGCGGTACCACCACCGCTGGGGGCTGCTTTAGGCAGAGAAATAAGGAAAGCGCTGGAGGCGAGCAACGCACTGTGATTTCATTATGAAGAATTTGACGTTAAAAAAGTGCCTTATGACCTAAATGGCGTTTTTAGTGAATTATTATGTAAATGTAATAAAATACGAATTATTATGTTGTTTAAATATGTATTACAAATTTTGTTTTGCATTGTTTGGAGTATATTTATCCATGTGCGACATTTAAATAATGACACATTTTATTTAATCAGCATTTATCTTATTTGTTTATAATATCCGTGAGGAAAATTCTCTGGTTTTATATATTAAAAAGTGACTGTTCAATGTTGTTTTATTTGCACATCTATTTAAAAAAAACAATTATGATTATTTATCACACTTTATTGCTTCAAGATATTCTTCGTTTTTCGTTTAACATTTCTCACAAGAAGACTAAGTTCATTATCAATTTTGGATTTCTTAGGTTCTTCACTTTCAGTGATTGTATCAGCTGGGCGTCTTCTCAACTTCTCCTGAATTAGTTTATCCATGTTCTTTGTTTTCTTAAAGTTGGGGTCTGTCGGGTCGATGTTGAACAGATGTGAACTATACAGCGCCGAAAATCTACTGTCATCTACATTTATATCAAAGTCTGGAACTGCTTGCTTTTGTTCCAACATTTTTTGTTTTAATTTCCTTTTCATCTTGGATTTCTTACTACATTCAGCTTCTTGAATCTTCTTCAAACTAAAGTGGGCTTTACCATCCTCTTCGTCATCCAACAACAGTTCTAGTTCAGCTTTCCTCTTCTCTTCGTCTGGATCTGCTTCATTCCTATTCAAGTCCTGTTGTTTCTTGTTTGTTGACTTTGCCTTTCTGAATTCTGGCTTATTAAATTCTTCTGCAAAGTATGGGTCATTCATATCGACATCGGAAGGCACGTCATCTGATGAAGCGTCATCAGAGTTTTCATCATCATCATCGGTTTTTTGCGTCTTCTGCAATTTCTTTTGTCTTTTTTTTTCCTTTCTCTTTTTCAATAACTTTTCAAATGGCGTCAAGTCTTTGTTTTCTGTAAATGAAAAATATTAAAGTACCTCCAAATCCACCAATCAATAATTTTTTGGGTCCATGTCCATTTGGTAAAACTAAATAATTTTGATATAGATGTATGACGTTTGCTTTAAAAACTGTGCGGAATGCTATTCGCGCGGGAAAGGCCGTGGTGGCATAGTGGTTCGAGTACTGCGAAACAAAAATCGCAAGTTCGAATCCCGACTGTACCTATGAGTTTTTCTGAACTTAACTACAGTGGTTAGTCACACCACGAGCTTTAAGGTGAAGGAAAACATCGAGAGGAAACCTGCATACGTCTGAGAAGCAATTCAAAGCAAAGAAGTATGTATAGTCGTGCTTGAGTACCGGCGATAGACTCGCCAGCTGCCACGTTAGCACCTAAAATATATCTGGCGGAAAGTTTGTATGTGGGTATCTATACACCTCTGCCCAATCCTTCGGGGACCCTTGGGGGAAGTGAAGAAGGCGTGAAGATATAAAAAACCAATGAAATAAAATGACCGATGAGTAAAACCAAAATGTCGGGCCACTGCTAATTTACAATTAAATACAATAATCACCTTCATTCATTTTCTTCTTGACCAGCTCCTCCGCCTTATCCTTGATGCCCAACCCCCACGTAATCTCCATTTCCATATCTTTATTCTTTTTCTTATCTTCTTTCTTCTCTATATCCTCTAGTAACATCTTATACTTCTGTATAGGATCCTCATCCTCGTTGTCGGATTGATCATCTTTAACTCCTTCTATTGCACTTTCATCTGCAATAGAAATAAGACTAACTGTAGGTTGTAGGGGACAAATTTTGTTTCATCAATTCTAAATCTGAATTGCTTATTTGGATTAAGAGCTGCATTTAATGTATGAAATTTATAGGCATTACATACATATTAAAAATAAAAGAGACACTTTATCAATTCGTTCATATAATTTCTGAGATTTTGGTCGTTCTTAAGAATATAAATTTTGAGGTGTTACCATCACTATCACTGCTCGATGCTAAGTAGTCTTTTAACTCAAGGTCGTCTATTTTCCCGTCAAGCGCACTCTTGATTACTTCAGTGCGGTTGGGATTAGTGGCGTCCCACGTGAGTTCCACCTTCGCCTGTTGCAAGGCCGTGGTCGTAAACAGGCGGGGCTTGTATTTCTTTAAATCAGGCAGTTTGTCGCAAACCTCTCGTGGCTCCTGTGTGAAAATATATCATAAAAAATACAAGATCTTTTTGAAGTCTTCGCCTCTTCCTATAAAGAGGAACCCGAAGGAGTAGACTGCGGTGTGTAGTAAAGCATCCAACCGTAAAGCTCGTAGTGCCGCTGAACTTAATCAGAAAACTCATCGGTAGTCAAAATTCGATAGAGCAGTATTTGTGTTGCCGGCGACTATTCGGCCACCACGGTTCACAACTATTTTTTGATATAAATAATTTACGGCACGTCCATCTGACAATTCGGCATTTAATAAACATACCTGCGACTCTAAGACGCTGTTTCTAATTCTATACGGTTCCAAGTACAACAGTTTGAAGTGAAACAAGAGGAAACAAAAGAGTTTGAAGTATATTCCAGGATCGAAACATAGACAGTAAATACTATCATAGGCAATGAGGTTTTATCTATAGAGACGTTTTACTCCTTGATTATGAAGTATAAACATGGCAAACTTTATGCTATACCTACATATAGCTACAATACACAACTCACACAGCGGCATTAAGCACACTGATCAGATTAAACGAACACGAAGTATATGAATCCTAGTTGTCAGAAAGGGATAACAGCACAGCCACGTGCCAATATGTCGAGCTCTAATCGTACTCTCTTTCGCTCTTAAACGTAACGCGCTACTTGTCTCGTTCGCGCGAGTGGCGAAGTGGCATCGTCGCAGGAGTTAATTAAGATTAAATTTAATGTTTAATTTTCGTATTTTTGATAGATAAAACAAATTTACATCACTTACAAATACAAATGCAAAGACACACACACACACACACATCACAATTAGCTTGTGTTGAGTTAGCCAAGCCGAGCGCGGTAAGACGTATCTATTCTTTTTTACATCAATGAACATAGGTTTCTATGTATTAAACACATTGCACAAAAGACTTTTCTATACACTGTCTTTACAAGAAGAACCTAAGGATAAACAGGTATTCACATGCAGTAAGGATTACCTCTTCAAATGTGACGTCATCAGGGATGAATCGCATGTCGAGTCGAGTAGCGCTGCTCTCGTACTCCATACCGTCGCATTCGCTGTAGAGTTTGTCGGCCGTCGATACAGAGTCACACTCTACCACCGCGTAGTAATACTTCAGTCTGTTCAGCTGATAGCGTCGGAGCTTCTCCATGTGGTATGTGGAGCCTACGTATCAAACATTATTCTCGAATATAATTATTCTCGTTTCTAAATTAATATGTGATTTTATTAATTCATATTAATTAAATAAGTAAATGAATTAATAAATAAGTAAATGAATTAATAAATAAGTGAATGAATAAATAAATAAGTGAATGAATAAATAAATAAGTGAATGAATAAATAAAAAAGTTATAAAAAATACTAAAATTAACACTGTTAACTGTACTAACATTAAAGCGAAGGAAAGCATTAAATGTTGAAACTGTTAATTTTTTTTTAAATGTATGTATATTTGTGCTTGTATAACAGCGATGGACTCGCCATCTATCATGTTGGCACCTATATATAATAATAATAATAATAATATATCTCTGAGGAGTAACTGCTAAATCTTTGCATACTCACCTTACCTTATTATATATATTTGTATTATAATCAAGCAAAAAATGTTTGCAACCTCTGGCTATCATACACAGTAAAGCCTATACCTTACCTTCCTCGTGGCCACCATCGTCTGGCAAATCATCAACTTTTTCTTCTGTCAATTCAATGGGTCCTCGAACTTCCTCCTCTTGCATTCTTTTGAGTCCATATTCAGATGGGTATATCTAAAATGCAAGAGTTAAATATTATTAGCAAACATATTACTCCATATAAATCATACACATATCATCACTCGGAGTCCTTTATGTGGCAAGGAGAGTGGTGAGTGCCAGTCCTCTTAGGACATACAGACACAGTCTACATATGTAGTCAATTTCAAGTACCCTTGTTGTTTCCATCCTTGACTGTATTGATTTGATCATGTACAGCATGGAGTTCTTCAAGAAGGGTGTGAAAAGATTCCTGCAGGGTCGGCAGCACGCGAGTGATACCCCTGGTGTTGCAAGTATCCATCGGCAGCGGTAACCACTTACCATCAGACGTCCAGCATGCTTGTTTGTCACCCATGTGGTATAAAAAAAAAGTTCTCGGATTGTGATCTTTCTTTGCCTCAGTAAAATTCCAGACTCTTGCCTTTTGTATATGTTTTATTATAGTTTCATCACTCATCCTTTCTAGATGTCAAAACCCATTTGTAACATGTTTTCAGGATTTTTTTATTCACATCAGTTGCTATTTCACATAGCAACTGGTGTGAACCTCTCTCCGTTATGGATACATATTTAAATTGATATGCCACCATTTTTCGAAGTCATCTGTACATCTTTGCACACAGTACATTCATGCTTCCTCTGGCATACCCAGAGTTCTTCACGGCTTCGATAACAAGGTTGCTTTATTATTTTGTAAGGCTATCTACCTTATTAGGGACTCTGTGTGATGATATCTATATATGTATAATAAAATGAGTGCTAAAAATAATACTTTACTGTAACTTTATAGATGAGAGCCCCTGGTGGGAGGAATGAGTTTAGCAGCACCATTAGATCCACAGCTTTAATATTGTCCCAGTCCATGTTACAGATTGCAATTCTGGAACAGTACCAAAATAAACATTTAACAAATACTAAACATGCATCTATTAAATGCAAAGAAAAAGATACAAAATTTGTTTACAGCTACAACAATTGGTGCAAAATTCTACTTCTAAATATTTTATTAGATATCATACAGAACAGTTCCTCAGCAAATATCAATTATCCATTTTCAGCAACTATTTTTGGTATAGTTTTGTTATTTCTTTCAGGTTTATCTATTTGCACCCTATTGCCAGATGTGGAACAAAATGTTGGTCTGTCTAATTGCCATAGTGATTTTAACAACTTTCTAATTAGGCAAAAACTTCACTTCTATTTCCGTTTAACAGATATTAAGTTGGGGTGGCCCATTGGTTTGAGTAGGTGCCTGCAACACAAAGATTGCAATTGACCTTGCAAAACCTTGACTGTATCAATAAGTTTACCTGAACATAAGTGTGGCTTTTAGTAAGTAAGCTTTATGGTGAAGAAAAACATTGAGAGGAAACCTGCATATGCTAAGATGTATGTTTTTGTTGTATGTGAGTCACGGCAGCACCTATATATAAAATATATCACCTCTAACAGCTGCCTACCTCCTCCTTGTGGGAAGGCGTGAGGTATATAAGTTAAGAATTTGCTATAATATTTAGCCTTAGGGTCATAATTAACGCAACACTACCTTCTAGTTGACTCATCAGTTGTTCCTGCATCCGCATCCAACTCCCCCCACTCATGTTCTAAGTCACTATCAAACTCTTCCTCAGTGCTATCATCTTCAGATGAACTGTCAGTCTGCAGTACACCTACAAAAATTATTAATCTCAGTTGCATAGTTCCAAGATATCGGTTTGAGTTAGTATGTATAAGGCTATGTTATAGTTATAAGTTGGAGAAATTAATCTTAACCAAATTAACAGATGTTCAAGTAATCAAAATTTCAAATTTTTTTTTACAAGTTAATGCATTATTAAAGAAAGTCCATTGCTTTCAGCTACCCCAAAAGGACAATAAACTTCAATGAAGAAGAGATACTAGGAAATGTAAACAAATGAAATCTTGAGTCTATTTTTATATGGGTATCAGACTTTGCATCCTTACTATAATATTATAAATGTGAATGTAAGTTTGTTTGTTACGCTTTCACGTAAAAACTACATAACCAATTATCATGAAAGTTTGTACACATATTCCTGGAGGTATAAGAAGTAACATAGGATACTTTTTATTGAAAAAAAAAAACATTTTTACGACTGAAAAAAAGCCGGTTTACTGATATTTTTTTATGGTGATGGCTTATACCCAGGATTAAGACATAGGCTACATTTGAATCCCGAAAGATTCAAAGCTCTAATATTATAAAGGCAAAAATATGTATGTTGCTCTTTCCACGCGGGAGAAGCCGCGGGCACCTAATATACCTCTGGCGGAAAGTGGGTGTGTGGGTATCCTAAAATAGGTATATAGAGAACTTATTTCAAGTTGACTCTCAAAACTGGTTAGTACTCTGGAAATGGTCTAAATGCTACTTGAGTAAGAATATCACTGAATGGTTTGGCAGCATTAGATTTTGTTACCTTCTCCTCTAGCATAATCAATATCTAAGTCTAACAGCCTTTGTTGTGTCCTGTGATCCAGTTTTCCCCTGGTGAGTACATCATTTTCGGAGTTGGGTTCTTTTTCCACCTCGTCCTCACTCTCCGGACGCTTGACGAACCGGCCCAGCTGGGCATCACCAGCGTCTGCGTCCTCATCACAAGCCTTTTCATCGTCAAGATTCTCCTCTTCATCTGAACTCTCCCCTGATTCCTCTAACTCATAATACTTTCTTAAATTTTCTGTAGACGTCTCGTTGATTCGACGCCCTCGTTTGTCAACTGTGTATTTTACTTTAAACTTTTCATCTTTAAACATAGATTCGAACCTCTTATCTATTTTAACCTTTCTTTCATGTTTGGGTATCTGACGATAACGAGGATCGTTGAGATATTTTGCGAACCGGCTGTCTTTCAATATATCACCCATATTGAATGCTTTCAGTAATATGAAATGATTTATTAAAAACACGAGGACAACTTACTAAAAAATATATATATCCCTTGTCAATAACATGTGTATTATTTCAGTGACAGACACAGTGTCACAATATTAATAGTAGTCTATGGTGTCACAGTATATACATACGTATTGTAATATTTCAGTGACAGTAAAAAGGTCGAACGACAGAATACTGTCATTTCATGATTCGCGCACTTGGTACAAATGTTTTTGGCAGAAGCATTTGGCCGTTCTGTAGCAGATTACAAAAATATTATTCTCTGGTTATTCTGAAGGCCGAGGAAATTGTCCTTTGTACGCTATCACTATTCGTTGTCACTAGTCTAATACGCTTATTCAAGGTAGAGAACAGAATTTGCAAAGATATATTACATCCGAACGGAATGGGCAGACTGCTTTCGCCAGTCCGGTGTCATAAAGCTAGACCTATTTCATCCAGCGGACAAACGATGCCTAGGCAAGCTCAGAAATTTGGGGAATGATTACCTGGCCGGACAGGAGTGCCGCAGGTATTCCTCCTTTTTTTTGTAATATCTCTCGTAGCGTGAGTTCCGGGAACTTTTGCTACTTAACCGGGCAATGGCGAGACCTAGGCCTCCAGCCAGGCTAAAGTGGCTATGTTGCTTAGCACAGCCTCCTGTTATTATGTATGTATGTATATATAAATATTATAAATGAGAATATAAGTTTGTTTGTTACGCTTTCACGTAAAAACTACTTAACCGATCATCATGAAACTTTGTACACATATTCTTGGAGGAATTAGAAGTAACATAGGATACATTTTAATGAAAAAAAATATTTTTTACGAAAGATAAAAAGCCCTCCACGCCGACGAAGTCGCGGGCACAGCTAGTAATATTATATATTCTATAATCAGGCCTGTTAGTTTCAGAATTGTTCTGAGCTGTTAGAGTCTTCATTCTGTCACCAGTGACCAAACATTACCAGACTACTATTGAACACTTGAAAAGCTTACTATCTATACTATACTGCCATAGATTAGAGTATATACTATACTGCTTAAGTGTCAAAGTTAATCAGGAAATAATAACCTCAAATCTAACATTCGTCAAAGTTACCTTACTACTAAATATACCCTTTTCGGTGTCCATATGCCATAGTATTGATCAAACTGTACAATGAATAGTATTGGTGAAGAATGCACTGAGCTAAAGAAAAAGTACGACGATTGTTTCAATAGTTGGTTTTCAGAGAGATTTCTTAAAGGTGATCACGACGATTCAGTGTGTGCCGGAATCTTTAAAGTTTATCAGGAATGCGTAAAGGTATCTCAAGATAAGAATTACTTTGTAGTGCGGTTTTGTAGTGTATTTATTTGTAATACATTCATCATTTTAGTTCTCAACATTAGGCTGTGAACTTTTCATGTTTTCTTAATTCTGCACTTGCAGTTTTGGGTTGCACCCAACAATTTATTCGAAATGGTTTCGTTATATTAAAAAACTATTCTTGAGTTGCAGAGGGTTTTTTGTGATTTGGTTGTATTTTGTAAACCTTTCCGACTGATATATTTATATACTGGAGCAATTTCACAACTACCCATACTACAAGCTATGCCTTCCAGTATGTTCTAACTATTCATTGCTAATTCTTAATTATTATGATCATTTCAGAATGCAATGAAGCAGCAAAATATTGACTTCAAGGAGGTTGACAAAGATGTCCTTGGTACTGAGAGTGAATTCAAACCGCCTCCATCAGAGAACAGCAGTTGACAGAAAGAATCATTGTTGTGTGCATTCAACCCTGCAATATGTTGGAGTTTGTTTGTTGGAAACATGCTTGTGCTCCAGGAAAAAAAACATGCTTACTCAAATGCAGATATAGAGAACAAGATACTATAATATCCCAATACTTGATAATACATTGAAGAATTAATATGTTGAATTGTTTTAAATGATTACACAGTTTGGTTCTACTAGTCCTACTTTTAATTATTATTGTTGGATGTACAACTTGTTGATGGTACCTACATTATTTATAAACATTAGCTCTAAGATATTGTTACACTATGTACACAAATATTATATGGTTGCATTTTTCACTTGTGACATTGGCTGTGTAGATAACAATTTCAAGCAACTTGGCACAATAAAGTAGTGTGTTAGTACAATATATTTTTATTTATATTAAGTGGTGGTGTAGTTAATCTTAATTTGTATGTGTACAAAGATATATAATAAATGTTATAACATCTATAGTTAATACTGACTTTATGCTGTTTTAATTGAAAAAGGGCATCTGATTGTAATAAAAATATTTTATATACACTAATAAAAAAACAATAATTTATGAGAACAACTACTTAATAGAAAGGGTTTTTTTTTTATTTATATAAAAAGCTGTCAATGCTACTTTACATCATATCTCTGTCATGCAAGATGAACTTGTTCCTTCATAGTTTAAGTACACACCAAGCTCACTCAATTAGCAAATATTGACTAGTTGCATTTATAATATGTATCAATTTTGGTCAAGTAATATAATCAATGAATAAAATACATTTCATTGCCTTAGTTTTATAATCAGTTAATGGAGAAACCTTATACTATTGTTGAGGATATAGTTAATTATTATTACATATTATGTATTCATCTCTGGCTCGTATCTCTGGGTCGGTACACATACCCACGGCTCTTCATTTCTCTTATGACTCCAGCTGGAAGACGTCCTGACACAGATATGGCGTAAACTCCTTTGCAGAACCGATCTGCAATAAAGTTACATGTTAAATATAGAAAGCAATTATAAAAAACCCTTCCTCTATTTAATCTTTGATATGGTAGATTTTGTATAATATGATGGACAGGTATGATAGGTATATTGTATAGTACTTACTGATTCGTTGCCATTTGCATACCCAGCTATCTTCTGGACTCATAACAGCAATCATTCTGTTAACAACAACAATTTGGAATTAAAGATTATTTATTATATATAACACATGCAAATATAAGTAATACTACTACTCTTCCCTATATGTTATGATAGTGAAAGGAAACTAATTGTAGCATGAGTGTTGTAAATGTGTTTGATGTTGTGTATGTAATATGTAATGTTTAAGGTCACTTCATGACCCCCACATTGCATTTCTTTTTGTGTCACAAGATGTCCATGTACATCTTGTTATAGAGTTCCTCCATGTACATATATATAGAAATTTGTAGTATGAATAAACTTTCCATTTCTCTCATCATCTCTTGCACCTTCTTGATATCTTTCTTTTACTCTTTTTACATATTGTCATGGAAGTAGGAAATATTAATTCTCACAATGAAGTACAAGTATAAATGAATGCCTACCCCTTCAGGGACCCTTGTGGGAAGGTGTGAGGATATTATTATTATTATTACAATGAAGTCATATTAAACAGTAATGTCAAACTAAATATTGTGCAAAAATATCATCACACTATCAGGGGGGGGTTAGAGAGTAGGGAACAAGTTTTGAAGGATGAACGTTGAGCAACAGATTAGCCATAGACTATGTTGGCACTTCAGTATATCTCGGGCAAGAAGGGTTTGGAAGCTGTGCCATCCCCTTTGGAAACGACAGGGGATGGTTAACGATTAATCTCTAACGTTCTTACCCGTCGAAGTTATTGCTAGTGCAGTCGTATACATTATCTTTATTGTTCTTCATGCGGAGGAATTCATCGCAGTTATCACACCCATCAAACTCGAACTGATCAAATGTCTACCAAACAAGAATAAAGGTTTAAAATCTCGCGTAAGTAATAACAAACTTAAAATATTTAATTTTAACAAAGTAACCTTAATCAATGAGCAGACTAAACAAGCCCGTAATCCTCTTAAATCTTTAGGTACTGTGTCTAGGGACATGTTTGCTATACACTATTCCTTGTATAGAATAGACGACTCAGTTAGAAAAGTTTATTTTCTGCTTTAGTTCCCTCAATTGTTTATTATTTAGAAAAAAAACAGGACTAAAATATCAGGTAGGTAATGCCATTAATTTGACATTGACATTTGGTTTAACAATTCACCTTTTTAAAGGGATGATTATAGATTATAGCAAGATAAATTAACCATAGAGACGACCTATTCTTTTCACAAATATGCAATATTGTGAAATTTTTTTTTAATGATTTAGTGGTATCCTTGTGGTGAATATATTGGAACCCCACAATAACTTAAACGCAGATAATAATTCCATTTTCCATTCGCATATTTTCTGAACGGCCAGTTCTGAATTAAATACATAATAAAACAGTCTCCACTGTGTTGTATGAACGCAAAGTATTTAAAATGTACTGGACAAAAATAGATGCTGTTTTCGCCGTCGGTTAAATATTATTCAAATATTTAAAGGAAGAACATTCCACCTGATGGCAAGCGGTTACCGCCGGGCATAACTCGCGCGTTGCCGACCCTCCAGGAATCGTTTCACACCCTCCTTGAAGAACTCTATGCTGTACTCTCTAGGGAAAACCACACCGGAGAGTTCATTCCACAGCTTGAGCATTCGCGGAAATAAACTCCTCTGGAACCGCGGAGTGCGAGCCCTTTGTGGTTCCAAGTTATGGAGATCAATTTCCCGTCCCCGTGGATGTCCCGGTAGGCGTAGGCACCATGTCGAATAAATCGTCAGAACACTCCACTATACAAGCGGTAGAACACACACAGGGAAAAGTTTCTCCTCAGATTTAGTCGCTTCACACCGCTTATATATTGTATATTCTTCAAATACACACTTACACTGGGTTGATATTGGGATATTTTTTTACCAAATGAAAGGCAAAAATTCTAAGCTAAATCTTGAAATTTGTTTTGTGAAAGCGAAAGAGAACTTTCATGTTTTACTAGTTTGATTAAACCATCCACCTTAAGCAAATTATAGTTGGCCTGACAGCAGTAATTTTTTTTACTATTGTTACGCGAGTATGTTATCCCTAGGAAACAGTCTTTGGTCAAAGACATCAAAATAAAAGCTGTATTCTTCTAAATTATATTTTAAACTACTTTCTTTAGTTAACTAACTGTTTTGATATGTATGAGGCCCGTCCGATGGTTGATATAGCCTGTGGACTCAATTATTATCAGAGACATTATTCACAACTCACTAACTGTAAATTATTTAAGTACCATTGGTAATTTATACTAGCCGTATACGAACAATGCATTACCTTATTATATGGAGTAAAATATATCTAATGTTAAGCTTACCTTTAATCTATTTTTGTGCCAATCCTATCAGCAGTTTTTTGCGTGAAAGAACACACCCTGTTAAAACCTTTCGCATTTATATTATTAAACTTAAGTGCCATGTACCTATTTAACAAATGTAATTGGTTAACCCGTTTTTGTTAAATAAATAAATAAATAAAATAAATAAATAAATGTACTTATTTAGTTTAAAACATATAATACTGTACTGCAAATGCAGTGGAGGCCAAGTGGTTCGAGTAGCCTTCAACGCAATTTTTAAGTTAGAATCGCGACTGTACCAGTGAGATTTGTCACTTCCACACGCGCCACTTATCACGTTGGCACCTAAGTACATCTCCGGCGAAAAGAGGGTGCTTATAACACACCCTTGCCTACCCCTACGGAGAACGTAATGTAAAGGTCTGAATATAAATAATAAAATATAAATACTGTTATGGTACAGTTTTTATTAAGGCAAGCTTAGCTTAGTTTTATTACGAATTGTTAAATATGTATTGCTTCATAACTTACAACAATGTTAGTGTAATTGGACGCCTTATGCGATAGATTACAAGGCAGTCAATAAACAATAAGTATTTATTTATCGGTGTCGTTTGTTGTTATTAGCGTAGTAGAGTTCTGTGAATGAACAGGTCAGAGGGGTCGAGCGAGAGCCCTCAGTGTACCTCGGTGCTGACGTAATGTGGACAGCTGCATCGACGCGTATCTCAGTGGAAATCCGTTACTGCGTAGTAAAATTGATCTTATACCTACAAGAAGGAAATTAATTTCGAACCAATATGTTTATTGCGCAGTTTCTTTGGATCTCTAATATATATCCTCACGCCTTCCCACAAAGGTCCCTGAAGGTGTAGGCAGAGGTGTATAGATACCCACTTTCCGCCAGAGATATATTTAGGTGCCAACGAGACGGATGGCGAGACCATCGCCGTTACTCAAGCACGACTATACATACGCCTTTGAATTGCTTCTCAGCTCAGGTTTCCTCTCAATGTTTTCCTCCACCGTAAAGCTCGTGGTATGACTAATCACTCTAAGGATGTCTAATCTTCTTTATATTTGAACCAAGTCACGCAGAGTCCCTCAGAGGGTTGGTATCCAGAGAGTAGAGCAAACGACATAGGTAAGGAAGCTAATAGCGAAGCATTGGAGCCATAAGGCCCTCGTTTAGACATTATCAATACAGATACAAATTCCCCGAATATTATGAAGTCCTTTAACGAACAGGTGTAACTATGATCTGTGGTTTATGGTTGTATGTGTAATGTATATGTATTAATGGAAGCCTTATTATTTTAATCTACTTCTTTGACTGACAGTAAAGTCTAGTCATAATCGATAATATAATACTAATCAGTATAATCGATCTTTGTAAGATATATTCCTTAGATCTAGTTAGCTAGCTATTGCGATTTAAGCACTAAAATATATTTATTACGACTTCACATTACAAATCATTTTCGGCATGTCTGTACTATACATAATAATAATAATAAATACCTGGGACAATTCCACACAAATTGACCTAGTCCCAAATTAAGCAAAGCTTGTGTTATGGTAACTAGACAACGATATATTTACTTATATAGATAGATATATACTTAAATACATAAGACATCCAAGACTAAGGTACAAATATTCGTGTTCATCACACAAATATCTGCCCCCAGCGGGATTCGAATCCGCGACCTCAGGTTTCCCAGTCAGGAGCTCTAACCACTAGACCAGACGGTCGTCGTATAATATGTACCTTTGTGTTATACCTACATATGAACCTTCCGCTTCAATCACTTTAGCTATATTGCTGAAAACTGCATCCGCAATGCAAACCGTTGAATAGTTTAAAAGATCTAAGCGACAGACAGCGGAAGTGACTTCATTTTATACTATGTAATACTTAGATAACCGCTAATGCTGTTGCTGTCATTCCAGTAGTCTAAAACAAGTTACTTGATTTTTTATTCGTTTTTCTGATTTCTTATCTATATGATACAGTTTTACTCCATTATATCTTGAAAAACAAGTATAATTCGACATAGAATCACGATTTAGCAAAGCAATTGGTAGTATTTTGCCCAAAATAACACAGTTCAGTATGCTTAATGAGATTTGTATTGAGAGAGGTGTATTCAGGAGATTTTTTTGTTTTTAGCACCCATTTTTGAACATTGGAATGCCGTAATATAAAAAAAAAAAAGTCATATATATAAGCTTAAGTGCACTCTTAGGGACTATACGGCTTTTATACGAGCAATTAATTTTTAATTATATTATCGCTCTGATTTATTTACCACCATTTTTACCACGGTATGATGTCTCTCGAGACGCCATGACGGCTTTCACGATTCTGTTTAATTTGAACAAAAAATATAATGTAAACGTACTATTCTCAAAATAAATTCATTATTAAGATGTAAGATATTATAAAATTTTGCACCTAGCCTATTTATCTCTATATTCGGTTCGAATTGAAACCAAAAAGAAGGTAGGTGAGATAGCTGGGCGGTCGGCTTGGCCAAATCGTCGGCACGTCATGTTTTATTATTAACAATGTGCGAGCGAAGTAAGCTCGCGCCACCACAGATAACGAAATTAGTTTGTTCGCCCCGCCACTTTGGCGCCTTTTCCCCATTTGCTTGTAATATTATTATAATTTATTCATTTTATAATTAATTCCCACATATTTATTACAATACTTGTTATTGAATTTATGTGGATAACAATTTGATAACACTTTAAAAGTTATTCAACTGTCTGATTTTCTGCAAAAATATTGATAAGGTAATAATAATGGAACTACGAGTGGGATAAAACTTTTTCTTGCTCGTATTTATCTTCATATATATATTATATATCCATTAAGGATCTCCAATAGAAATATAATTTTAACACAATGAGTATTTAACATAAGAATAAAACAAATTTATTTCTTCACAGCTTCTTCAAAGCATAACCTACAGGAACAAGTAAACATAAAAATGTTAAGGCAGTAAGGAAATTCCTTCTTTTTATAACTAACTTAGCTAACTAGGTAACTGAGATGCAATTTAACTTCTAAGCTTGGATACTCAATAATGGATACAAAGAACTATGCAGCAGGCATATTACTAGACATGACAAAAGCCTACGATAAGGTACGATACGATATACTGTTAAATAAATTATACGGCATTGGTATAAGAGGCATAACACATAAATGGTTCACCTCTTACTTACGTAATAGAGAACAATATGTCGAAATTGAATTCCATAACGAAGCTACAAGACAGATAGAGAATGTGCGATCAGAAAGAAAACCTATTGACGCGTCCATACCACAAGGAAGTGTAATCGGCTGCTTGCTCTTTCTCATTTACATAAACGACTTACCTAAAATTATAGACGATACGTGTATTCTGTTTGCAGATGATGTGTCGATTTTAACAACTAGTAAAATTCCGGATAACCTAGGTGATAAACTTACTTTAGTTCTTAATAAAACAAAAGCATGGCTAGACGACCATAATCTAGAAATAAACCTTAATAAAACTAAAGTAATAACATTCCATCCACATCAAAAGCAATCCTTAAAGCTAACTATTCACTTCGAAAATGTACTCCTAGAACACGTTAATGAATTCCCACTCTTAGGTATAATAATAGATACCCATATCAAATGGAAACAACACATTCAAAAAATTAAATCGAAAATATCTCAATTTGTATATGCTCTCCGTGAAATAAAAAAATCCACCAACTTTCAAACTGCACTCAATTTATACTACGCATACGCTTACTCGTGGTTTAACTATGGCATTATACTATGGGGAAATAGTACAGATGCGCCATCATTATTAACCTCACAAAAGAAACTTATTCGCATTCTAGCCAACATCAATAACACTGAAAGCTGTAAACCTATCTTCATAAAGTATAAAATACTAACCTTGACATGCATATATATATTTGAAATATGTAAATTCGTTCGTAAATACCCTAACTTTTTTACTAAAAATGAAAATATTCAAAGAAAATATACTCTAAGACGCGAAAACCATCTGTTACTACCTCCCTCACAATTAACTCTACATTCAACAAGTCCTCAAATAATGTCTATCAAAATATATAACAAGTTACCCGATAATATTAAAAAAGAAAACGATATAAGTAAATATATAAAACTATATAAAAACATTATTGAACAAAAAAGCCTACTACACTATACAAGAATATTTAGATGATAAATTTAAACATTAAACAATACTTAGGTATTGTTTATCACTTATTCACCATGTATTATACGATAGATATATATTTTATTATTTAACATATAGTTGTTGTCATTAGTTATAGGGATTACATTATAACATTAAATTATAACTAGCTTTGATCTCAAAACATTTTAAATTTTAATGGTATAAATGTTATCATAATTTTAAGTAAATTTAATATTGAAGTATATATTACATACATACATACATATCATCACGCCAAGTCCCTAACGGGGTAGGCAGAGAGTATAGAGCGCCAGTTCTCTCTAGACTTACATACCTCTTTCGCTTCGTCCACATTCATCAGTCTCTTCATACATGCTCGTCGGTTTCGAGTACTCTTAACGTTCCCGTCCTTCAGAGTCCGATCTATTTGATCCAGGTAGTTGGAACGTGGCCTTCCTCTGCCTCTTCTTGCACACACTTTTGCTTTGTATATCTGTTTCGTCAATCTTTCTTCACTCATCCTTTCTATGTGTCCAAACCAACGTAACATGCCTTTCTTCATCTTTACAATCACGCCCTCATTCACGCCAGTTGATTTGCGAATCTCTTCATTGCGGATTCGATCTAATATCGTTACGCCGCACATTTTCGAAGAGATCGCATCTCGACTGCATTCAAGCTATTTTCATACTTCCTCTGACATACCCAGGATTCGCTGCCATACAATAAGGTAGGTACCAATATCGCGTTGTGGACAGCAACTCGAGCATTCTTGCTCAGACTTTTACTGCCCATCAACGCCGACATGGCTCCATTCACCTTATTTCCGGCAGTTATCCTTCTTTCAATATCTTTTTCATACTTTCCATCTCGTGTGAACATGCTTCCAAGATATACAAATTCATTCACTTGCTCTAGAATTTGCCCATTTACCGATATAGCACACTCGGTCACTTGTTCATCTCTTTCGAATACCAGAACCTTAGTCTTGCCAGCGTTTAGGCGCAGCCCCTTCTTTTATGTATTAATTTAAGGAAATGTTAAAAATTTAAGTATGTATTAATTTAAGGAAAAAGAAAATTATTGTGTTGCTACGCCCATCAGGGTATACTGTCAGTTTATAAAATTGTAAGCTGTTGCAAATTATTAAATAAATAAATAAATAAGCTGCCAACATTATGAGTCTATCGTAATAACGGACAGGTATGTGTATTCTACTACCGTCTGTGTACTAGCATTATATTTTGTCTGGATGCCTTGCTGTCTCTGCCTATAAATTTGTTACCACAACGCAGTGGTCGTACCTATAACCTATAACCACAACACTTTAAAGCCATAAAGGCGATGTTGGGTTTTATATTACACACACAGTTTCTTTTTATGGGCGATGAAATTAACTTTAATGAAGCCGTTACTTTGAGTTAAGTTGGGCTTCAGAACGGTCGCTGTTTAGTGAAATATGTAATTCGAGTGTTACAGCCCACAGATTTTCTTACAACTTTAGAGGTTGGAGCAAGATCACTCATTCGCCCTTGGCTAACCTCAACTGCGACCAAATACTTACGAAACTTCTTAATGTTACGAGCTTATTTGACCCTTCAAGGGGTTTTGAATACAAAATTTAACGGTTTATCGGTACGGATACTATATTCGGTACGATAATATTGTAAAACAAAATACACACTACAATTTCAATTAAGCAGTTCAATCTGATGTTTGATGATCTTTTATTTATTGCTAGTAACAGTGTTGATATAGAACGAAATCAAAGTTTTTGGAGTCATTATATTCGATATTAATATTATTCGTATTATTATGTAGATTTATATGCAATATGTAATAAAATATAAGGAAATGTGTGCCATAAGCGAGGTTCGTGCATCCACTGTTTTCCATTGTTTCGGGACAACCCTTGCTTGACTGACAAGTAGCACATTGTCCAGCCCAAAATGGTGGAGATTGTCTTCTGTGACAGCGAAAGAGGGTGTCGATGTTTCAGCTTAAATCCCCACGACCGAAAAATACGCATGCATGCTTCGGCAGCATACCAATTGAGGTCAGGAGAAACAATGTCGATTCAGGTTGGCGGAAATTCGGCATAACCTGTCTTCGCTTCTACTGAGGTAAAGTGTGCATGATGGCGTTCCCACAAAAATAAAAGTTGAAGTATTCCCAGGTGTGCAGTGTAAGACGATAGCAGACAGCGGGGCGGCGGCGCGGCGGCGCGACGGTGACACCGTAACCGCAAGAGATTGCTACACAGAGACACTTTTAGAACATCTCATTTGTTATGTTGCATAAATACGCATCTAACTCATTGGCACTAATTAGAACATCAACCAGGCATTATTGTTAACAATACTATTGAGGGATTGAATCTCTAATATTAAAGAACCATTAAGGTGTTTATCTTCCGATTGCGACATTCATTTGTTTCGGTTTACGCCTACTCTATATCTTTATTGCCAAAAAATATTTCATTTCTTTTATGGTGGATTTGTTTTCGTGCTTGTTGAACAAGTTCACATGGTCCACAAGGGTATGTTGGTGTATATACATACATACTAATACAGTTGTATAAGTTACCTGCTATATATTGTCTCATAAAAGTATTTGCTTCTCTATTGTATTGGTTCTGAACTGTGAAGATAGATGTGAGTTTGGATGTTAAATAAATAAAATACATAAATAAAAATATACATTCAGTTTTCTATTTTTAATTAGTTTATATACTTAATTTATTGTTCATCGCATTACGGATAAGATTCTGTAAAGTTGAGATTGGAACTAAATAAATAAATGTCAGATAAACCCTCATTTGTAACTGACAAACGCCTAATGATAAATTTTCCATTATGCAGTGCTACTGACAGAATTGATAGGTATATTAATATATCAAAATATTGATGTAAAAATTGCAATTGCAATCAAAAGCAGTACTTGCATTTTATGGAATACTAGCGGCCCATCCCGGCTTCGCACGGGTGGACATTTATTTTTTTAAACATTATGGCATAAAAAAATATTTTTTCATGCAATTAAAATAGCCTATATTAATCAATGATAATGTAGCATTCAAATCGTGAAAGAATTTTTAAAATCGGTCCAGTGTTTTTTGAGCCAATTCCTTACAAACATACTTACACACAAACATTCCTCTTTATAATATTAGTATAGAAGTATAGATTGAGAGGGTAGATATTTAAAAAATAGCTAATATATAATAAAATAACATAATTGCTCATCTTAGAATGTAAGGCTTCGTCGGGATAACAGAAGTATTAACAGCAAATAATATTATCATAATGAATGGTTTGGCAATGAAGTGATTGGGCTGCTGCTGGGTGGCGGGAGCGATTCTCTTAGTTCTGAAATCTAGTCTGGGATTGTATTTGCATAAAAAATGAATAACTATACAACAAATATTTTTGTTATATAGTTATTAAAACTTATATTATGCATGCTGAGCACGGGTTCCGTCTGTCACCTGTTGGTGAATAGCCAAAAAGCTAACATACATATATATGTACTATGTATTTGCGAAGAATACTTGCTCATTCGTAAGAACGATATTTGTTTGGTGATAATAGCTTTGGGAAGCTTTATATCGTACATATCTTTTGAACGCTACTAAAGTTGCCAAAATGTCGCGTGCAAACAGCTACAATTCTTTCAATATTCGCTGCCGTTGTTGGAAGCAACAATTACTAGCAGTGCTCCGTATGAAGGGTATTAGACAAGTGCTTACCTATTTTATGGTACCATAAATACATACATATCATCACGCCGAGTCCCTAACGGGGTAGGCAGAGAGAGAGTACAGAGCGGCAGTTCTCTCTAGACTTACATACCTCTTTCGCTTCGTCTACATTCATCAGTCTATGCATACATGCTCGTCGGTTTCGAGTACTCTTGACGTATGATATCATTGATGCAATAATAACTGTCCTGTAGCTGCAAAAACAACAATAAATTTAAAGATTTTGTATGTAGGGTGTCTGAGTAACTAAAATTGTCGTCTAAAAGTGACAGGATGTTGTGAATAAAAGCAAATGACAATGGATTAAAACAAATAGCCCCTAAGATAATAAAAATACAACATTATTAAAGAGAGTAATGATCACTCAAGAATATGGTTCTCTGGGATTTTTCCCAAACTATTAATAATATAAAAAAAAATTAAAAGTTGCCTAGTAGGTATGTAAAACAGGTATACTCTATCGTTACAGTAGATTTTTTATGAACTGTCCTATTTTTTTTAGACTAGCGACTTTTAGATACCTTTAACTAGCTGTAACCCGCGTTCACCTTTAAAATTTATCTCAATTATGTTTCTTTTCTGGAATAAAACATATTTTGTACGAAGCGAAGTGTTGTCCAATTCCATTCAGCCGTTTTACAGTGAATGATTATCAAACATCCTCATAAACTTTCGCATTTATAATACTACTTAGTAGGAATTTTACCCCTTCCAAGAAAGGATGTACCAAAGGGTAAGAACACCATCTTTTCGTATTCCTTTTCCATTAATTTCCATACACTACATTAATAAGTACTTATTTATATGCTACCTGTAGGTAAAGCCATTATTGACATGCATGAGTCTGATCAAAGAAACTATGTATACAATGGCGGCAATGGCAATGGAGGCAATATCCTCGACAACTATGACGCCAGTACGCTAACATGTGTGGCTACCCTGGCAGAAGATATACCCATTTCTCATGCGGCTGGTACAGCTCCTAAAGACGAGAAAAAAAAGGCAACATACATGAGTTAATGCTAGCGTCTATAAGCTGTAGTCGGTACTACCCGTTTACCATCAGACAAACCGTATGCTGCCCTGGTAGTATGTGGAGAAGCTATCTTCCTTACTTTCTATCTAGAAGCAAATAGTTGAATGAGTAACCTAGGACGAAACGGCTCAGGCGCACCAGTGCGCCGTAGTGATTCACATCAGCCAGTGTACAGACCGACCAGACAATTATAAATCACCGGTCTAACTGTTTTATTATTATTTGTGGAATTAGCTCGCACCTTGTGATGTTCCCTTTTTTGTGAAGTCGTAAAATTGAGAGTCGTTTGGGTGGCTCTGTGAAGGACATTTAGGTGAAGATTTCACGAGTGTTGGCAGCTGTCCAGTCGCTGAATGTGGCCGGAGCCGGATTTGCGGCCTAAAGGTGGCGACGTGTCCATTGGCTTTTCACTGCCGAACCAATCCTAAGAACAACGAAGTAAGCAAGTGATGTAAAAAGAGCTCACTAATGTTACCAACGAATAAATTGATATTTACTATAATAACTACCGGTCGCAACCAGACGCTGTGGCACCGTGCGCCGGCGCACGTGCGCTGGATGCGGCTGCTTCAATCAATCACTAGATCACTACACAAGTAGTAGGTATAGGTAGGTACTTACTAACTAATTAAGAGTTGCGATAGCGAGCAGCTAGTTTTATAAAACCTATATTAGTTACTTACCAACTTTTGAATTTATTAACATTTACAACAATTTTTTTTAAATATTTGCGAATGACAGTTGAAACTAACTACTTACAGATAAAATATTTGTCGCAAATCGGTATCCCGAGGCAACGTGCCAAGAAGACTAGCAGCACTGCCAAGCACGCTGGATAGCAATGCTGATTCTCTGAGCGAGATATGTTCCAGCCCGCCTGTCACGAGAGGTCTCGACTAGACGGCGCGAGACTTCTTTAAAAAGATGGTGAGCCTCAGGACCCCAAGAACCCAGAGTTTCAACCGCAAATGCCGTAAATTTGTAACCTGACCCGAGACAGGCATACTTGCGGGATACTACCAACTTAATTCTTTATTTCCAATAACAGCAATCAACAATATTTACCAGTTGTAAATCTACTACTGATAAATTATTTGACCCAAATCGGTATCCCTACTTAAAATGTAGATGGGTATGTCACGTGCGGTGGGTGATTAACACTTCCTGGAATTCATTCCCAGTCCTCTTGCTCCTTTCTAATAACTGGTAACTACAGGAAAACGATGGGGAAAAAGTCGACCAGATATATGCGTTTGCACCGAACCGTTGTACATAAATCAAGTCACTTCCACGAATTGACGTCGAAAGTATTCATTTGTGATTGATAACTTCTAGTACCTACTAAGTGTATCAGTGTTCAGTGCGTACAAATCATTGTGGCAGAGAATGGTGTTCGAGAAACGGCAATATTTATAGAACTCATTAGATGAGTGTTGGGTTTATGCATTTCGATGCACTCGGATACACGTCCGTCAGGCTCGTGAATGCGTAAGAGCTATTCTCGGAATATTGTTCGGATTTACCACTACCGTCCGTCAAGCTCATTTATGAAGTTCAAAAAAATAATAAATGATACCGTGTTTGTAAATTTTGTGATAAACAAGTTATTGGCATAACAGATAACCGCTGACTGTTACTGCTTACCGGATATCACTTGCACGATGCCGACTTTTTCTTGAACTCGAATTAGTATTTCAAACTGTTCTATGTTCTATGTCATTTTGTCTTACCAGCCAGTATATTTGCTGCTAAAGGTAGGCTGGTACCTCGAAGGACTTAAATCGTATAAAGTACCTTCTTTCGTTTGCCCAAGGGCACGCCAGTGAATATAATAGGTCAAGGTTTATAAGAGCTTATACATTCACGTGCTTGTAAATTATGATAAGTATTACGTACCATCAAGCCGCCATCACTACAGTTGTTACGTTAATACCATAATATCCTGTCCTTATTGTATATTATTGATAGTCTCCGCTACGCTTCAACTAGATACCTAAAGAACCTCTTTAGGCATATATATATTTATATATCCTCACACATTCACACAAGGGTGCCTGAAGGGGAAGGGAGAGGTGTATAGGTAGTACCTACACACCCACTTTCCTTAGGTGCAAACGTGACAGATTGCGAGTCCATCGCCATTACTCAAGCACGACTATACATACGCCTTTGAATTTCTTCTCAACCGTATGTAGGTTTCCTCTCGATGTTTTCCTTCACCGTAAATCTTGTGGTGTGACTAATCTAATCACTGTACTTGTTCAGAAAAACTCATTAGCAATTTTTGTTGCGGGCAACTCGAAGTACTCGGCCACCACGACTTTTGGCATTTTGTTTTGGCAGCAACACTTGGACATCGCATAGGATTGCTATAGTTTTCGCAAAAGAGAGGAGGCTTACTCAATGAAGCTGGGGTGAATTATTATTATATATATTATTGTAAAATCGACTTGAAGGCAGGCATTTTTATTATAGTTTGATTTGCTGACTCATATAGCAAGTAGTTCACTTGTTGACACAGGACAATATGCCGATATCGGCGTGGGAATTCTTACTGTACGTATCTAGTTAGAGCAGACCGATGCCCAATCATTAAACTAAGATCTTCTCATGGTTGGCTTTATTGGTTAAAGAGTCTGTTTGCATATCGCTCCCCTTGAAAAAAAACATTGGTTACTGCAGTTTTTTAACATCAAGGCCAGTCTTGCCTTCAGGGCTATTTGTATAAATAGCAGTGCATATGTTTTGAAGGCCGCAATTTCAAGACAGTTGCATGTGTAGTCACGTCCAGTCGTTTTTTATTACTGTTTGGATAATTAATAAATAGCTTGTACTGCGTATCGTGGCTTAAGTAGTAATGGGAGCTAAGGAACTTATATTTAACAAATCTAAACTGCTACTAGTTTCGATTTGTTAATTAAATATTACGCAATGTACAGTGGATACAATATTACGGAAAGTGGGTGTGTGGGTATAACCTGTATTACCTATACACCTCTGCCTACCCCTTCGGGGACCCTTGTGGGAAGGCGTGAGGATAATAGTATATATTATTATTAATGTACAATATAATCAATATACCCTGACGCTTCCCACAAGGGTCTCCGAAGGGGTAGAAAGAGGTGTATATGTAGTACCCACACATCCGCTTTCCGCCAGAGATATTTTTGGTGCCAACGTGACAGCCTTTGAATTGCTTCGCAGACGTTTGCAGGTTTACTCTCGATGTTTTCCTTCATCGTAAAGCTCGTGGTGTGAGTAATCACTGTACTTAAGTTCGGAAAACACATTGGTACAGTCGGGATTCGACCTAGCGATCATTGTGTCGCAGGCAACTACTCGAACAACTCGGCCACCACGGCGCTTAATATTAATCCTTTAGTCATTTTAATCAATATTATTCCTGTATTTTCTCCAATCGTTTGATGTTTCGTACCTACTAACTTCAAGCACCACTGTGTATATTATTATGTCACAACTAGAGCTCCATTTAATTAAACCTGTGAGCGTTTGTGTCGTGTTTTGTTGCCTGTGGAAAATTTCAAATTGGAATGTGGACTACAGACTCGCCACCTACATATTTTATGTTATTTCTCCAGTGAATATTGTTTTCCTAATAATTTAATTGGCCAAGCCTAAATTGCCTCGGGAACAGGAAACACACAGTTTTGGTGAATAGAAAATCTAATAATTTACTTTAAAAATATTAGACAAAAAAAATATATATATATATATATATACTACACTCAGTAGAACACTTTAAATCATCGTTTAATAGCGTGATGCGAATGACACCATAGAAGTATTAACATTTATCTTATCGCACATAGACCAAAGGCCTCATTTATAACACGATACCAGGATTTACAAACGAATTGCTATTGTTCTATATTTTGCGTCATTATTGTCCCAGACCAATACACTTACTATCTTCGGAATCATTTAAACTATATACGAATGCAAATAGCTGCCAAACGAAAATCCAGCTGCTTATAAGAAAAAAATCTCAGTTGGTGGCCGAATTGTTCGTCTAGTTAACACAAAGTAACAAATGATCAAATCAATTGAGTTTTTCTGAACAAAATTTGCGGTGCATTTATAATTGAGAAGAATTTTAAAGACGTATGTATAGTGCTTGAGAAAAAGCGATGGAGTCGCCATCTGTTACATCGGTAACTAAAATATGTTTCAGGAGACGGTGTTGTGTTACACCCCCGCCTGTCCCGTCGGGACTCTCATGAGTAGGCGTGAAGACAAAGAGTGTCTATCTAGGCTATGAGTGCAAAAAAGATAGATTTCGACGTCACATGAAACATGGTGGCAATATTATATATATAATGCCATGGTAAGTCCATTGTACTAGTATGGCCGGTAGGTAGGTGGTAGGGCCATTTTAATAGATCACTTTTGACATCTGTCAGATTTAAATTAATAGTGTTAATAGATAATAGTAAAATCGATTCAATTAAATGTATCGATACGAACTTTAAACATTTGAATTTAACGTACATATGGTGAAAAAGTACTTATTGCTGTTGTACATAGTATAACAATAAAAAGAGTTCAAATCTTTAATTTTTAAGCCATTCAATCTTTAAGCCATCGGAGATAAAGCCTGGTAAACGTCAGAGTAAGATTAATCTAATGAGAAAAACAGGGTCAGAAGAAAATAACAGAGCACATCAAAATCGCAGTTACTTCGCACAACAACAAAATACTGCGTCATGTAAGTGACATACCATTTTTTTTTTTTTTTTTTTGTATTGTCTCTCGTAGCGTGAGTTCCGGGAACTTTTGCTACTTAACCGGTCAATGGCGAGACCTAGGCCTCCAGCCAGGCACTTTATTTCTAAGCAACACAGCTAAGGGCACCCCCTGTGGGGTACGAACCTCGGCTTAGGGCGTTGCTGGATCGCGAGCAAGGGAGCTGGGCTGGACTGGTAATTTTATTTAAATATTATTTGGGGGCGGGATTTGCGCGTCTGGCTCGGCGCGGGCCGGCGTTTGCGGCGGGGGTCGGGGGGGAACATTACGGCTTATTCGCGTCGAGCCTCGCCGGCGAGGACGGAACAGTGGTCGGTTTTGTGTAGTGTTGGTATGTTTTTGTCGGGCGTCCTGGAGGACCGTTATGTCGTCATCCGGTTCGATGACGGCATGTTTTGGACGCCTTATCTTCGAGATAAGGGAAGGAGTGTATCGGGCGGCCGATACGACGAGGGGGTTGGGGTGATTTACAGCAGAATCGAAATGACGTTTGGACAGTTTTTTCAAAAACTGTTTTATAGTTGGGACTTTGAGGTCAACGTGGAGTTGACTATTACGCATGTACCACGGGGCACCTGTGGCTCTCCGGAGAAACCGGCTTTGGAGCACTTGCAGGGGGTTGAGTGTTGACTTGCTAGTGTGTGCGAACACTACACCCGCATATGTCATGATTGGTCGAATGCACGTCGTGTAAATCCTCACCTTGGATTTCAATGAGAGTTTACTTCGTGCATTCAACATGCTGTGAAGTCTACCGAGCGCGAAGGCGGCTCGCGCGCGTACCGCCTTTACGTGGTGACGGAAAGAAAGGCGTTGATCGAGGATCACACCCAGGTATTTGGCTTTTTCTTCCCATGGAATGGGTTTGCCGAAGAGGGTGATGGGGGCTACCCGTGGGCGTTCGAGGCCTTTCCAGAATAGAATGGCTGCGCTTTTGGTGGGGTTCACTTCAATTCTCCATTTCCGGAACCACCGCCCCAGGGCTGTGACCGCGGATTGGAGGTTGTCGTGAATTCCCTCGGGAGTTCTACCTTTGTAGTAGATAGCCGTATCATCGGCGAATAGAGCGCTTTTAACTCGTCTATGGAGGGGAATGTCGCTGGTATAAAGCGTGAATAGGGGTGGCGAGAGCACAGAGCCTTGCGGGACTCCTGCTCGTATGGGATGGGGGGAAGAGAGTGTGCCCTCGACTCTGTAGCGGAAGGATCGGTTAGACAAAAAGTCCCGTACTATGCGTACTAGACGGTCCGGCACGCCCAACTGGTACAGCTTGTATATTAAGCCGTTGGACATACCATTATGAGTATATGTACATAATATGTAAAACGTGCTGACCACAGGAGCACATCACTATACGGAAGCAGTGCGGTTTGACCGCGGTCTTCTCTAAGGTGGAGCTAATGCCCAAGCTGGGCCACTGCAACTTAGAACGGGAGATACTCTATGCCAGTGTTTCCCAACGTGGGGGGCCTACGCCCCACAGGGGGGCGATTGGATAGTTAAGGGGGACAATTTAAAAATGGACTCGACACGGCTTTAACCCTTTCGCTTTGGGTGATTTAAAAAAAAATAAGGGGGCATCAACAGTTTAGAAATGTTAAGGTGGGGCATGGCCTAAAAAAGGTTGGGAAACACTGCTCTATGCAGCTTAAGGTTGTTCACTTCGTAAATATTATGCGCTAGAACTACTTTGCCACGAGTCCCTTATCAAATTATGCGTTTGATATACGCGTATTATATCGTAACATGATAAACTTAGTTACAATAACTTTAATTAACATCTGACATTACAACTAGATTTCGAACAGTGAATGAACTATTAAATTGTAAGCGAGGAATACGCCGGAAATTCGCTGATTTAAAATAGGAACGTTAAGGAAAGAATGAGAGGACCAAAGTTCTAACTCCTGCCTAGCAGATCAAGCAGAGTAGTTTGGCATTTTGACTTAATTAAATGGTGTTATTATGGTCTTTAGTGGGTAGCTTTAAGGTTTTAGAGCGTGACAGATTTATATTATAGGGATAAATATTGAAATAAATGCCTTAATGAGGAGTTTATGTAAGCGGGTATATTAATTTCTTACACAGGTATGACATATTGCAGTAGTGACGTAGAGACCTATTAAATTCTGGTATTATTGCTTCCAAAAACTCCCGAGATGCGTTGAGGTACGTATTCTAATACAATATACAAATGCATGTTGAAATTTTAAAATTACTGAAGAACTAATATCCACGTTATGAATAAATAGTAAGAAAAAGAATTTGGGTTCCGAAAACTGTAAGGGGAACCATACGCACGACTAGGTAGACATGATATGTCGCTGTGATATGACGTTTAAATCTTTAATTGATTATTTATAATTGACGTAATTTGATATAGATGACAGTTCTTTTTAGCACAACGGACTATTTACGTGCTGGCAACTGTAGCAACACATCATGCCCATGCCCACTGAATACCATTCTGAATTTAAAGTGTCTGAACATGATTAAAACAAGGCCATATTATGTTAAAAGTTGGTATGGCTCTCTATTAGTATTTGAGTTAAATAAATATAGCATTTACTTTTAGCGGTTATAAAAAATACGATATTATTTTTGGTGTTTTGTTTAAGGGTCACGGTTGGTATAACGTTTTTTTTTATTTGGAATTAAAATGTTTTAATTAATTTTGTCACCGTAAGGTCATTCGTTCCTAGTAATCTGGTTTAAAAAATACTTTGGGATGTGTAGAACTGAATGTTTTGCTACGACTGAACTCTTATCTGATTTAAAACAGGTAGGTACTAACATAAAAAATTTGATCCTTCCTTACTTTGACTAATCGTCAAAGTAAGGATGCAGACACGAAACTTTCCTTTCACCTTCTTTGATAGAAAAGGTTATTCCTAACTTTGGTCAAGGGAGCTTGAAAATTCCTAGTATCCGGAATATGCCTTGTTCCAAGGGATAACCTAAGATCTTATTATCGCACGTACGCGATGATTAGTCAGTGACTGTTTGTCGATGTTGAAGGCAACCAGACATTTTTTTTATCTTGTGGAATAATATAATACACGCCCGTTAAACAAGTATACATACATACCTACATATCATCACGCCGAGTCCCTAAAGTTAAACATGTAAGCTATGTAGATATATGTATCAATATACATCCTTACTAATATTATAAATGTGAATGTAAGTGAATGTAAGTGTTTGTTACGCTTTCACGTAAAAACTACGTAAAATTAAACTTAATCATAAAACTTTGTACACATATTCTTGGAGGTATAAGAAGTAACATAGGATACTTTTTATTGAAAAAAAAACCTTTTTACGAAAGACAAAAAAGCCGTCCACGCCCACGAAGTCGCAGGCAAAGCTAGTGTACAATCCGTTTATGTCATATTTACGTAATGGTTGTACTATGGCAGGTTTATTTGTATTGTGGCCGGTAGATGGCACTGTACCTATAGTAATACATTGTGAATCGCGCTACCATGGCGTTCTACGTGTATGATATATACTCGGGTTGAACACACATTAAATATTCGACACTTTTGGGGAATTTTATGTCGTTTCATTACTAACCCGATCCCAGTACCTACTTACTCGAGGAACAGAGCATCAGTTTGTTCATGGTCCTTCGAGCCGGATATCGGCAGGGCACCTTACGGTGCAGGTTTTTTGTGAATTAAATTAATGTCACTGACGGTGGATCGCCGTTGCAAACGTGACATAGGCAGGGGCTGATAAGCAATCAGTTCCCCGGGAGGCGCACCGTGCTGGCGTGCTTGGAGCACCGGAGCAGTGGAGCACCCTGAGAGCCGCGGTTGAAAGAGAAAAACGGTAACGGAGCTGCTTGAAGATAATACATGCAGGGATGCGCATGTATGGAATCGTGATACTTGTGTGAGTGAGTGTCAAGAAAACTGTGAGTACATTTTATTTAATTTGTCACGCAAAAAGTTACTTTATTTGTGTGAACAAAACTTTGTAAAAATTATAAAAATTGGAGATTTGCCGATCAAATTTGAACTTTAAATATTAGTGATAAAAAACTTGTAAAAATTGTAAATTGTCATATTAACTTAGAAATATTTTGTAGTTTAGGACTTAGAATAATTTCCTTAAAAACGAAGGTACGGGGAACCTATGTCCGATTTTCGTTAGGAATAAAATATTGCAAAAAGACTTGTAAAATTTTCATGAAATTTACTATTGAGTCAAATGCCATCTTTGTTTTGTTTATTTTCGAATTCTATTTGAAAGGTTGATTGACACCAACATAGATTTATGTTGACATTTTAATTTATTCTAAATTTATTTCAAAAATGGAGTCTTTACTGAATTTTCAAGAAGACATTTACAATAGGTTGGTTAAAGCAAAAGTCAATTATTCTAAAAGTCCTAAGGTTCGAATTTCCAAAGATTACATAGAAGGAAGATTGGAGCTGTTAGATCAGCTATGGTTAGAGTTTACCAAGGGTCATAAGGAGTTGATGCGTTCCATATCTTCATCTTCGGAAATAGCAAGTAAGAGTTATGTAAAGAATGAGATTTATGATAAAGCTGAGGATGTTTATCTTAGTCATAAGATTGAATTGAAAACTGATTTATCTGTATTCAATAATACAGAATCCATTCAACCTGCTACTGGTACTAGCTCTTCTAATTTAAGAACTTGTAATGTGAAATTGCCAAAAATTCACATTCCAACTTTTTCGGGGAAGTATTCTGAATGGAACACATTTAGAGACTTATTTCAATCTGTGATTCATAAAAATAAGCAATTAGATAGTGTTCAAAGGTTGTTATATTTAAAAGGTTATTTAAGTGGTGAGGCAGAACAATTATTAAAAAATATTCCAATTGCAGATAATAACTATGATAGATGTTGGCAATTGTTAAATGAACGGTACAACAACAAACGGTATATTTGTCATCATATTTTAAAACGTTTATTAAGTCAAAGAAATCTTGTACATGAGTCTGCTTGTGGTTTAAAAGAATTAATGAATACTACTAATGATTGTTTATCTGCTTTGTCAAATATTGGTATTAATACGGATACTTGGGATGTACTTATTATACACATCGTAACATTAAAGCTGGATCCGGAATCCAGAAGGCAGTGGGAATTCAAAGTAACAGACAACAATTCTACTGATGAGTTGCCTACGTATAACTCATTCCAAGAATTTCTCACAAACCGGTATCGAGCAATCGAGTTTCTGGATTCCAGGTCTAATGCAGGTAATAAAAATATTACTCATTATCCTATTGATAAAACTAAAGTAATGCATATTGTAAATATAAAATGTCCTTTTTGTTCAGAAGAACATAAACTTAGTTTCTGTAAAAGGTTTATAGCAGAGTCTGTTGACTCGCGGCGTAGTTATGTTCTTTATAATAATATTTGTTTTTGTTGTTTGGGTAGTAATCACTCTGCCAAAAATTGCCAACGCAATTTCAAATGTCGCATTTGTCAAAAACGACATCATGCTCTATTACATCCGTCGGGTAACGGTACTCCAAGGGATTACAATAGCGGTGTAAATAATAGCACGGCTCAGGAGAGGTCGTCTATTAACAAAAATTCCAATTTTAATTTGGTTTCGAATGCTGCCGAAACTACTGATACGTCGCCGTTAGTATCCTGTTTTACGACCAGGAAGGTTAAGCACAGTCAAGTGTTACTTCCAACGGCGACAGTCGGAACAAAAGGTAAAAATGGTCAAAATTATACAATCCGTACATTGTTAGACCAAGGCTCACAGTCATCTTTTGTGACCGAATCAACGGTCCAATTACTTGGCTTAAAGAAACTTCCTATCAAGAGTCAAATCTCAGGAATAGGTGGAGACCAACGTTTTGTCTCCAAGGCTGCGGTGAATATGCAGATTACATCGCGTATTGATCGGAACGTAAAGATAAATGTAAAAGCTTATGTTTTGAAATCCATTACCACGATGATGCCGACTAATAAGGTAGCACCATTGGAATGGAAGGAACTTACCGGAATGGCATTGGCAGATCCAGAATATCATACACCGAGTTGTATTGATTTATTGCTGGGTGCGGAAGTATACACAAACATTATTCAGGAAGGTATGAAAAAAGGCCCACTTGATACACCAATTGCACAATCATCTACATTAGGATGGATAATATCAGGTGCAGTGGATGAGAGGAGTGTGTCACCTGAAAGAAATTGTGACAAGGATATTAAAGTACAAGAGAATAAAATGTCAAAACAGTTTCAGGAGCTAGAAGATTCTTTCCCGATAACTGAAAGAAGATTAACTTCAGTAGAAAAGAGGTGGAAGAATGATGATCTGAAAGAAAAATATATGAAGGTTAATAGTGAGTACATAAATAAGAATCATATGAAAGTAATACAAAAGAAGAAAATAAATCATTCTAAGGTTATATACTTACCACATCATGCTATAGTTCGTGAAGATGAAAATAGTACAGCGGGTACAGGTAAGTGTAAGGGTAATTTGGATGAGAAACATAAATATACGAGTAATTGCAATGAGTTAATTAAAGAAATCAATAATGATAGAAAGCATAGTGGAAAAGCGGAAGAAGCAATAAGAGGATGGAAAATAAAGACAGATGAAGCAATAAAAGTTGTTGGACTTACCTGGAAACGCAGTGACGCTTCTCGGCACAAAGTCAGACTAAAAGAACCTGCAACAAAGGGAACTGCTTCTTCTGGTGGTTATTTAGAACGGCATAGGTTCTGCTATTTGTCACAGGATGTCTCTCATCATCGATGCTGCTCGAATTATAGATGTCAGTAGAAAGATTAAGGAAAAACAGATACCTAATGGGGCCGTCAGAGTTTAATTTGATTGATACTTGGTTTGGTTTCATGGTCCAGGATTTCCACAAAATAAATTAATTCAATATAAGAAATGGATGCTGAAAATGCAGAGGCCATCTGAATTCTTGACGTGAGTACTTACTTGTGATGTCTGCTTCAGGATTTTGGTGTCAGTGGTCTCGGCAGTATTTATCAAAATTTTATATTTAATTTCGAAACTCCAACCATGCTTATAAAGGAGGATAACTTACCTTATAGTGGCTGGTAATATGGCAATGTGATTGCGACTCACCCGAGTCAGGTTAATATTGTACATTGTAAGAGTAGTGACTCTGAAAGTAAATAATGGTATGCTCAAGAGGCCTATATCTAAGTTGTGTCTCTTTCCTAATGCAAACTGGTAAATTGATTGTTTATTTTTGTGCTTGTTAAAGTAAGCTATTATTTAGGTTTATTTTAATAAGTAAATTGTGGATTTATTTTAAATAGTGTGTGTTAAACTTACCTTTTTTGAATTGTATATTTCATAGTTTATCATGGTGGGCGATTTGTAAAAGGACAAGGCTTAGTTGTCCTTTGGTGGGCGATATGTACAATCCGTTTATGTCATATTTACGTAATGGTTGTACTATGGCAGGTTTATTTGTATTGTGGCCGGTAGATGGCACTGTACCTATAGTAATACATTGTGAATCGCGCTACCATGGCGTTCTACGTGTATGATATATACTCGGGTTGAACACACATTAAATATTCGACACTTTTGGGGAATTTTATGTCGTTTCATTACTAACCCGATCCCAGTACCTACTTACTCGAGGAACAGAGCATCAGTTTGTTCAGCTAGTATTGTATATATATTGATTATTTATGTGATAACTAAATCATGCTGGAGCAAAAAGTAAGAACTCACACATAAATAGAGAAAGATATGTATTTTCATCAGGAGTTTTTTTCAAATGACATTCTATTAATTTAAGTCCCTGATCTCTTTGTTCTTGTAGTAGGTAAGCAGGAAAGAGGAACTAAAAGCTTTCAGTTCACAGAAGACTGCATCCGCTGTGAAGTTTCCTGACTTTCATGTGAACGAAGTCGCGGGCACAAAATACTTAGTTAAAAATTAACCATACCATATTACTTATATAAAAAAAAATTAATTCAAAAAGATATTATATAACATCTGATTATTTGAATGATGGCCATGCATGGCAATGAATTGCTCCTCTTGTACAGAGTTTATATGTAAGTAAAAACTTTTCTACCCATACGTAAAACAAATGTTAAAAAACAAAAACCGGGGAGTTTGTTACGCCGTTTCATCTCTTGGCAGGTTTTTTATGGAAACGGTGGTAACTTTATTTTATATTAAGTATGGGACGTTCAATAATTGTTACGTTGAATAAAATATTTTGATTTTGATTAATCTTATCACCAATACTAGTATATATAAGTTAAAATTTCACGAAGCCACTATAATTAACAAAGTTGCTTGCGAACAACACTAGCGTGTTACAAATACCTTTTTTTTTTTTTTTTTTTTTCTATTTATTATAGGAGTTTTGTCGCATAGCGACTATGTCACTCCGTGAGGACACCTGGATATAAAATAAAATCACTTAAAATCTACGCATATACAATTTTAACAAACACACAAATACCTTGTAGTCAGAAATGGAGTCGCCATCTGTCACGTTGGCACTTAAATATATCTCCGGTGAATAGATGTTGTTGTTACACCTCAACGAACATACATAAAGTTGTTTTTTTTTTGTTAACAATGTTGCTACATCACTACACAAATATGTACATACATCAATGTGTAAGAAAATAAAAACACATAGGTGTCCCAACAGTTAAAGAAATATTCTTGTTTTTGGAATTGAACTATAGGTACTCAATAGGATTTTATACACATTTTCGCATCTATTAATGTACCTATTCGAGCAATAGTTGTATTTATGACCTCCACTCTCATGGTAAATGGTGAAAAAAAAATTATTGTGCAATACTGAGCAAATTTGATTAAACGATCTCGATACTGTTTTATTTGTATTTAAATTGTTTTGATGTTAATGAAATTAATATGAGGACGGTTGTCATTGAATTTTAGAAATAAAATCGTGTAAAGTAAAGTACGCCATTGTGTATTCGTTTATAAAATATAGATATATCATTTAATTAATGCAAATAACAAAAACTATAATATTATAAATAAAAACCTATTATAAATAAGAAAGGTATAATGATGACAGTGAACAGTGATGACAAATGTCTCATTTGTTTGAAATCGCTCTTCTAGCATTTCAACTACTCGGTGTTGCCAGTCACGTCACGTGAAATCGTCATGGATTTTCTTCAAACGTTGATAACAGTTTCGCCATTCCACTACACTAATTTGTGAAAAACCTGTCAATTATATCACTTGCAGGCCTATTTATTTTGGCGTGCTCTCACTCATGATCCGCCATATGGTGGTACTGTATACCCCTGTAAGAAGTTGCAGTTGTTATGACAGAATGAATAACTAAAAGTATCAATATAGCTCAGTCCAACTTAGTTTTCAACGACGCGCTTTAAATTCAAAGATTAAGTTTGATTCACAGCATACTTTTCGCGATACGCATTGAAACAGTATTTCTGGCTTGAGATCGAAAAGGCTTTTTCGTAATTATCACAAAACAACAGATTTTCAAGAACGAATTAGGAAATTGATTCAGCGGTTAGCAAATCTTGTTATTATATTATATTTTTGATGTCATCAGACTCAGGTAGCCTATACAGATACCTGTTTATATTTCGTATAGAGAATAGAGGTAGTCACTATTTCGTGTAACAACTTGTAGACTGGATGATGCGTCGAACGTCGCTTTACACCGGATGATGCAACTACCGTGAATGCTTCGTCAGGGCAAGGGCAGGCGACATGTTTGTTTTATTTGCTACTTACATTTCAAAAATAGGTGCCTTACTATTTTAAATACGATGTGATTCATCACACAGGGCTATATTGCATCGTTCCACATCGATCTTGCAGCATTGTTTGACTCATTTGTAATCTATTCAGGTGTCAGGAGCGTTACTATTAGTAAAATGTCATGGACTGAAACTACTAACTCTGTACAGGTAGGTCGTCAAAGTTTGCTAAAAAGAACTTGAAGCTCAAAGTATAACTTTGCTTAGTTCTAGTTACGTTCTTACTGTCATACGCTCACGCGTAAAACCTAAAAAAGTTCATTTACGTATGAATCAGATGCCTCTAACGCAGAGACACATACTTGACCTGAACACGATTACGACTAGTCGGTACTGGTCTAAGTAATAATAAAGTAATAATTGAATGAGCATGCGGGCCAGCCGCTGTGTGCACTTCTGCCAGTTACAACAATGTTTATTGACTGCTCGCGTGCGTATCGCATTGGTATCGCAGGTTTATCGCGGTCACATAGGCCGGCCCATTCATTCATATTTCATTTGAATCGCAATAATAATAAACGATTAATGTTATCATATCGCGTAGTAGTGTAATGATTTTGACGTAGAAATTTATGGTTCGGCGGCAAGAAGCGGTGGCGTGCGGGTCTCTCCAGCCTACTTAAATACCGCGCGCCCGCCTGCCGCGGCACTTCAACACGCAGCGGCACACACTGCGCTCACTCGACCCCGCTGATCTCGCACCCAATCTCGAAGCTACTTCTGCCAGTGTCGGCATCATGAAACAAGCCTTGTTCATACTCCTTGCGCTCTGTACGCTCTCTGCCGCCATGGTTCCCAGGCTTAGGGTAAGTCTTCTTTAACATTACTCTTTAAATTTCACCATTCTCTTATATATTTCTTTATATTACCAACGGTAAGTTTAGTATTTTTTTAAAACATGTTTAGGATAAAGAAAGAAAGATTGATAATTGTTGGTGAATCGACACAAGGTAATTTTGCAATCAAAAGTGGTAATCTTGAATGATGTACATACAGTATTTGAATGTTAATGCATGAAAAGTGTATTCTATTAATTAATTACACGTCGTCTCAGTTGCAACATGAGATGGATTTTCTTTAGCGTCATGTTGATTACGTATGAAATTTGGATCGGACCACTTGTACCCACAACAATGAAATATCAATAAAAATTTATTTTTTCTTGAATGTATGAGTATGAAAATTGCGCTCGTAAATAGCTCTATTTAAAATTTAAACCGAAACAATGCTTTGCCATTGTAAAATAAATAATAATAATAATATATCCTCACGCCTTCCCACAAGGGTCCCCGAAGGGGTAGGCAGAGGTGTATAGGTAATACCCATTGTGAAATATTTGTTCTATTTCAAATCCTTATAATTTTTAACAAACAATACTTCTATGCACTATTTTTTTGGAATAAAAAAAAATTGCTGTGTCAAATCAGTACTTTGTATATGAAATAGTATTTTTTTGTGGGACTAGTAAAGAGAAAAGATTTGATTGTTCGTACTTGTGAAAAGTTGCTTGTGATGGATAAAGTCAAAAACTACTTAAGCAATTTTAAGCTACTTTTTCTGTAGTAATAATTAAGTTCTGCAGAGCTCGGCTAGTAAGATGTATTATTTATTTAAAAACACTTCATACCTTGATGTCGGGACGAACGATCCTTTCCGGTAGGAAGTGTCCCTTGTAATTTTTTGCAAGAGACCCTAGTTGCTATGCTGTGTCTGGTCGGTTCTTCTTGGAAGGTGAAGCTGTGGCAGACGGAATCCGCGCGTGCTAAACGCCCATTTCTACATAGTATAAAATATTTTCGCTTCGATCTTTCAGAATATTCAACGGATTTTAATGCAGTATTTAGCAATGGATAGAGTGATTCAGAGGGAAGCATATTATATGTGTAATACATACATATTAAAGTACAGAAAAGTATCGTTTACATATTAATAGTATCTACATGGCACCCGTGTGAGGCCGGGGCGGGTCGCTAGTATAACATCATTAAATTAAAGTCATTTACCGCCGTCTGTACCCTTTAGACTTTGAAACTACGCGACGGACTTTAATGCGTTTTTCATAAACAGATAGAGAAAATCAAGAGAAAGGTTCATATGTAATTTTTTCTATTGTTACTACCTGAGGGAGCGGAGCAGTGATCAATTAACTCGGGTGAAATCGGGGGCATACCTTTTTATCTAATCCTTTTTTTTAAGGAATATTTCTGGGTAAAGTGACTTATTCTCACACCTTGCCCCTTTGAACTGGAATGTTGAACCGTCCGGGCGTTGCAAAGTTCCTGTAGGTTTTATTTATGAAGTTGATGGCTTGACGCACACGTGTGCGACACGAGAGCTTTTGTTTTTGCGTCTCACGCTGAATCATGCGACTCGGCTCAATCTATTAGTGAGTTTATTAGTTTTCACAAACATGTTTGTTTCTTGAATCGAGCTGGTCAGACCAATTATATACAATCATAAAATGCTGAAAGTATTTTATAATATATTTTTTTTTTATATTGAATGTGTATAAAAGTCCTCGTATATGAAAATTATGTAAAAATAAAAATAAAATAAAATAAATCGTTGGTCGTGACGGACTCGTTGAATTTATTCTTAAACTTTTTCAGAGTTCTTCACAAATTTATCCTGCACCGTAAACACATCAACGTTAACACAAACTGCAGTGGTTTAGAGCCTGCAATCTTGTCTTTTTAAAGATTAACCACTTTGCCATCACGGAATTTTCCCGTTCAAACTTAAGATTTTCCTTAAGATAATACTTATCAATATTGCCTATTTTGGAAACAACTTTTATATATTTGTTTTACATTTATATTTTTGTTTGTAAACATATTTGTTTTAAGATTTTAAAAATAGTAAATAACTTATACTACGAATTGAACACAACAAAACGTTCAGCCAAATTGTTTACCTATGAACATGTTTTGGGAGCTCTGTTTCAATACTAATGGAAAATTTTAGCGCTAAACTGCGTAGTAATAGCAGCAGTAGTAAACACATGAGGTGGTCAATGACCCACCTACCTACTGTTTAAAGTCACTTCCTGTTTACATTTCGTGCAATGGCGCTTCCACGTGATAAAAGTTTGATGGTTTTATCATTTTGTAGGGTACTGATCCCAAAAGGTACAACGGAGAACCTTTATGACAAGGGACATAATATAAACGTCATTGTCACTTTCGCCCTCTCGAATAACTATTGCAATAGTACATCGCAGTATAATATTGTAGTTTTTTAATTGTAGCTACTTGTTAGCTTATTAAAAGCTACAGCGTGCTTCTAATGTTAAGGTTCCCTCTCGAGGTTTTGCTTCACAGTAAAGCTCGTGGTATCACTGCATATCATAAATGCGAAAGTTTGTCAGTATGGATGTTAGTTACTCAATCACGCCAGAGCGGCTGGACGGAATTGAATGAAATTTGGCACAGAGATAGATTATGCTGGATTAGCACACAGTTTGTTCAGAAAATAAATCTAGACAAAATTAAACTCATGAAATCGATTTTTACGCGGGTAAAACCGCGTGGTACCGTTTCTTTGGAAATAAATATACATCTCATAAGTGTGCGGTTAAATGTAGTTAGGTTATTAATAAAGAGAAGTTAATTATGATTCTAAAGCTTGCTTCTCGAGAAAGCTTGCTGAGCTTGAGTATACGATTGGGAAACCCAGCTATCAACATTTAATAAGTACTTTATTATCACTCATTATAAGTTATATATGTTTGTGTAAAGTTGGAGTAATCAAACGCGTGCCCGGCCAAAGCCAATCAAGGGCGTTGCGCGTAGTGCGCACAAATCGTATGATCGCCGTATCAAATGAGTACCTACCTACTTTTGATAAACTTGTAAATGAGTTGTTTTGCTTTCCACAAATTGTTTGTAAGTAAGGGGCTATTTGTGGGTTCTTATTGTATGTATATCGCATTTGCCTTGAGCTTTATTGTCCATATAAGTACATACTATTTTTTAACTTTTTTAGTTCAATGCTATTAACTAAAATGTTTATTATAATACTAGCGGTTCGGTCCGGCTTTGCACGAGTGACATATTTTTTTTTATAAAAGAAAATATGGCCTATGTCACCCAGGGTGAAAGTAGCTTTCCAATGGTGAAAGAATTTTTTAGATCGGTTCAGTAGTTTCGGAGCCTATTCAATACAAACATACTTACATACAAATCTTTCCTCTTTATAATATTAGTTTAGATATACGTCTGCAAAGCGCCCGGCAGGGGAAGGCAAAGGAATTTCATACCCTTTTATAGGATATATATAGGTGCCAACGTGATAGGTGGCGAGTCCATCGCCGTTACTTGAGAACGACTACCTAACACACATACCTATGTCAAATATGCGAATTTCCTTGTATCGTAAAGCTCGCTATGTGATTAACTACTGCACATGTGTATGTACAGGAAAACTCTTTATATTACTTATTTCTCACAACAATTTTTACTACTATACTACTACTTATAACAGGCAGTATTTATATATGTAAGGGTACATTAAACAGAAGTTTATTTTTCTGTCTTCTTCTGTTTGAAGTGTCCCACATTGAACTTTACTTTTAAAATGCGAAAGTTTATAATGATGTTTTATTTCTCTATCGCGCAAAACTACTGCACGGAATACTGCAATGGATACACTTTTACATTTATATTTATTAGCTGAATCAACACATAGGACATTCTAGAAAAAAATCCGGAAATAGAATCTACTATTAGAACCAAATTTTCTAAGAAACAACTTTTCGGGAGAAATAGTACTCCTCGGGGGTTTTTTAAGCACGACAAGCAGACTTTGATTCGCATTTATAATTTAGTACCATAAGGGGAAATTTTCTCAGAGATGGGGAGGCTTTCTGACGGTGTTTTCCTTCACCTGAAAGCTTATGTGTCGAGTCACTGTAATATTTATTAGAGAACTCAGTGTTCTTAACAGGGATTTAAAACTTAAGCCGATCATAGTTCATATTTCAAAGCAATTCTGAATGCTTTAAGTCATCAAGATTTGCGTGATATTATATTGCATTATGTGCAACTAGTTGTGGCCCGCGGATTCACTCGTGTCAATTTTAATTACTCCTATTTACGTATTTTTGAATAAAATATTATAAAGAGATTGGCATAGGATCAGGCGTAAACCACGGCGTGATCGTTAAGGTCAAGAAAGGTATGTTACGTTGGTTTGGACATACCTATAGAAATAATGATTGACGAATATTTGTATACAAGTGCGTGGAAGAGGTGAAGAAAGACTAACCTTCTATCCATATTTCATCCATATTCCAACTACCTAGATCAATTCGATCGGCCACTCACGGATGGAAACGTTAAGAGTACTTGAAACCGGCGAGCATGTATGAAGAGACTGATTAATGTGGACGAAGCGAAAGACGTGTGTACATATATATGTTTGTAAATTTAGATAAAACTGGCGCTTTACTCTATCTGTCTACCCCTGTGGGACTCAGCGTGATTATGTGATTATGTACTTATGAACAGAACATATGTAAAAAAAAAAATTCGCTTTAATACTTTTTAGTTTATGCATTGCAAAAACTTTTGCGAACACACACACATTTATTTTTTTACTCTGTATTAATATTAGTGTAGTGTTGACTGATACAGTAAGTGACATGACCGAACGCTTTATGTGTGGCAGAGACAGTAAATATGCTGAATGGTCAGTCTACACTTGGCTCGGTGCCCGCTGAACAGGCATTTAAACTGCGATTGCTAATTATATTGTTTGATGATGCAATACTTATTTTATTGCTTATTAAACAACTGCTTTATGCTATCGATGAAAAAGTATATAACATGAGACAATGCGTATTGACGCACTTAGGTATACTATTCGATAACTTAAGTGCCCTTTGAGACAATGTTATCATTAAATTATTTCTCTCGATAAAAATTACTGCATACATTAATACTATCATCGGCTGCTTCATTTCTCGTTGGTTCAGTATCGTTAGAATTGGAATGATGAATAATGGTTTGAGATGAGTCATGCAGTATTCGTTGATTTAAACTGTTTTTTTATTACAATTTTCTTTTAGAGCCGTGGTGGTCGCGCGGTTGCTTGAAACACAAAGATTGCAAGCTCGAATCCCGACTGTACCAATGAGTTTTCCTGAATTTAAATATATGAATAGTCACACCACGAGCTTTACGGTGAAGGAAAACACCGAGAGGAAACCTGCATACGTTTGAGAAGAAATTCAAAGGCTTATGTATAGTCATGTTTACGTAACGGCGATGGACTTGCCATCTGTTTCTGTTACGTTGGCTTCTAAAATATATCTCTGGTGGAAAGTGAGTGTGTGGGTACTACACACCTACCCCTTTGGGGACCCTTATAGGAAGCTGTGAAGATATATACTTAATTTTATTTGAGATTGCCGACGAGTGTAAGTGGTCCTACAAAGCAATTAAGCGATTTTCACATGTCGAGCTACGGTGAAGGTAATAATTGTAAAACTTGTGTACCCCCTTTGAAAATAATTTAAATGAATCATGTACTCGTGTTATAGATCTGCTTAAGAGACTCGGACCGACTCGCTATCGGTCACGTACGCACTTAAACATATCTCGAGCGAAAACGGGGGGATTTGCCCACGCTTTCGGTTAGAATGAAGTTGTAAAATAATAATATAATTTATGGTTAGCTAAGAGTAATCAACCTAATGCCTTATCCTGCTGCAGCTACTATATATTTACCTTTTACCTTTACTTATATTTACCTACATGTACAAAGGAGTATTCGTCTGAGAAGCAATTCAAAGGCGTATGTATAGTCGTGCTTGAGTAACGGCGATGGACTCGGCCATCTGTCACGTTGGCACCTAATATACCTCTGGCGGAAAGTGGGTGTGTGGGTATTACCTATACACCTCTGCCTACCCCTTCGGGGACCCTTGTGGGAAGGCGTGAGGATATATTATATTATATATTATACAAAGGAGAAGTTTCGTTTGTTTAACCGATTATCCAATTGCATGTTACCTCATTCTAAACTCTGAACCGGCTTAACGTAGCGAGTTCCAGCGAACAGTGGTAACTAAAACCGAAAGACAGGCATTTCTTACGAGCCAAGTAACAACCTAGCCTTATAATATCATACTTCTATTAACATGCAATTGTTAAAGTATAGCCAGTTGACACCAGATGGCGTTAGTAATTGAATATTTTGATCATTTTCATAAGCAACAATTGGCCATTCATTGAATAAAACATTTTATTTACATATACATGAAATACCCATCTCTGATTACAATTAGGTACGTGTGTATAAAATAAATTTAAGTTCATTGACATTTACCTATGATGTTTTTACTTCGTGAATGGAATATTGGTAAGCTGATGGTCACAGACTTGGGGAATTTATTAGAGTAATAAAATATAAATACAATTTTCTTTATAATTTTTCTGTATATCTGTATATATCTTTACATACACCGTGAAAAACTACGATTAATTGATTGCAGTTTTCAGCATTGTACTGCTAGAAGCCTTAAGATTAATTTAATTAAATCAACTTACCGTAAAATGTAGGCTCCACATAAGTAAATTGGTGGGCGGCGTAGCGACTGACTGATTTTAATTTTTACATCGCAGCATATATCGCATACGTAAAGCAAATTGTCTAGGTAGTTGAACGAGTGAAGTGATAAGAATGATGATATAGTTATTGATAATGTCTCCAAGATAAAATGTGATGTGATTTTGTTTACAGCGAGAGATCGAGGTAGTCAGATACTGCAATCCACAGACCCCTTGCGGCTGGTTGGTGTACGAACCAAAAACAAGAATATCGCAACTAGTTGTGAAGAACACATAGTGAGTATCAACATATAACATACTATCTGCGATTAGAGACATTATTTTTAACTTTAAATAGAATTAGAGTAGCTTTTTTTTAACTACAAGGGTGGCAAACAAATAATCAAGTTGTTACTTCAGCCTCTGAGTTTTTGGATTGAAGATTGGTTTCGTTGGTTGATTGGATAAACTCATAGCATTTGTTATATGTATAAGTATTTTTTTATATTACATACATATCATGCTAATATATGTAATATGAAACATTTCACGATCCCTTTAAAGAGTTTTTATTGTAATGTCATCCGCCATACCACTGAAAACACGTACCTACTTGAATAGGTAGAAGATTTTACTAATGTTATAAAAGTGAACATTTTACTACTGATTGAACCATCAAATCAAATATTAGCGCGTCAAACCGCGGTGTTTCAGCAAGTAAATAATAATACATTGTTTGTTCCAGTTGCCAATGTTCTTCGGACATGGTGTGTAAGTCCACAGATGATGACTCTTCAGCAAACGCATACGTGCAACGTTGCCGATCGGCGACCGAAGGAATAGATGAGAACCCCGTCCGCTGACCCAACACGCCGCGCACTCCGATGCCTGCACCGACAGTCCCCGTCATGTGACTGCGGGACAACCGCATCCCAGTCCTCTACTTCCTTTTTGTATCACCGTTTTATAAAAAATACCCAACAAACAATGTATTTGAGTAATACCAACAAACGTCATTGTTTATTTACAAATATGTAACAAGGAGAGATTTGAGTTTCATAAAACCCAAGTCACTGTTTAATTTTGCAGCAGTAAACTGCGCAGGCGCTAGTCCGGCATTTTATCTATCAACGTTACTTACGTATTCTTACGACGCTTGGTAATCCATGCTCAAGATTATATTTAAGTTCTTTTATATTTAATGCGTAATCATTTTATTACTTTGAGTTCCCAGTGTGTGGGGGCAGCTTTTATTAGGTTAAGAGTTGGTTAAGGTGCCTACAAATAGCTCTAATTTGTTGATCGCTACTTGCAATTGAACAAAGTGAGAAATTTTAGGTATTCAATGATAGACGCCGATCGCGAACTGATGCAACAGATATTGTTCTTATCATAGAACAGTAGTATTAAACACTAGTTATACAAGTCGTGTGTGTTAATTTTCATCGAACTCAAGACTCGTGCGAGTTCATTTTAACCTGGTAAAGTTTATAGACAGCTTTACTAGACTTCTAAAGGCTTGTGGTGATCGATCAATTTGGTCTATTTTACCTCGTTAGGTGACAGTAAATTCTAGATATTTGACGCCTTGTATTATACTCAGTATATTACAATTAATAGTGGTTTAACAATGGAGCAAGTTTGAAGGCACCTTACAGAGCACTGTATGCAGATCCGCCTGATTATATTCTTTTACTGATGAACTATAACTGTGTATTCTTGAATATATTAGGCACATAGCTACGTGAATAATTTAAGTTCGTACATTAAAATTTTCACGCATAATAAGAGAAAATATAGTACTTATTAGATAAGCATGCATCATGATAAATTCATCTAAAGCGTAGATAAATAAGCACAGTCTTTATAGTTCCTATTTTTAATGTAGTGTAATTTTAAGTCCTTGGAAAATGCTAACTTTCCCGTTAATATTTACAGTGTGTTTTTGTATAATGTGTTTTTGATGAAATAAATACTTCATACCAAGTCGTAATCACTCAATATTTAATTTATACTGCCTTTATCTTCTGTGAGCAGACGCATATTTAAGCTTTCTTTAGATCGAAATCTTAATTTACTCCCTTAAAAGGCAATCGATTCTGTGAGGTAGCCTACAATCTATCACGTCACACCTAATTCGCGGCGCTTATCTGCGGCTAAGATAAAGCGTTATCACCTCTGCCTGCCCCTTCTGGGGCAATTCTCGGAAGACGTAAATATATATATATATATATATATATATATATATATATATGTGTGTGTGTATATATTATATTACTAGCTTATGCCCGCGGCTTCGCCCGCGTGGAAAGACCAACATACATATTTTTGCCTTTATCATATTAGAGCTTTGAATCTTTCGGGATTCAAATGTATTCTATGTCTTAATCCTGGATATAAGCCATCACCATTTTAGTAAAACGGCATTTTTTTCTGTCGTAAAAATTATTTATTTTTTCAATAAAAAGTATCCTATGTTACTTCTAACACCTCCAAGAATATGTGTACAAAGTTTTATGATTATCGGTTAAGTAGTTTTTACGTGAAAGCGTAACAAACAAACTTACATTCACATTTATAATATTAGTAAGGATTATATTTATTTAACTACCGACTAGCCGTATTTAAGCGTCGCTATATGGAAAGGATCTCTCAGGAACCAATGTGTCATCCTTGAATATGATCTCAAATCATCATGTAGGTTTCCTCACGATTTTGTCTTCACCGTAAAGCTCATGTTGTTATAAATTACTGTAATCGGTTCAGAAAAACTCATTGGCTCATTAACATTTGCATAGCATTACAGATCATCGGGGAAACTGTAAGCTTTGCCGTATGTATGTATGTTTATTCAGCCTATTCTCTTTCTATCTTCGTTCTCCGCCAGTTCTCTCTAGACTTACATACCTCTTTCGTTTCGTCCATAATCAAGTTCTCATCAATCTCTTCAATCATGCTCGCCGGTATTAAAAAATATTTTAATTTTAATTAATTAAACGAAATTATTGAAAAGTACGTTCGTATAATCAATGACTCATATTACTAATATTTTTTTTTTATCAAAACAAAGTATTATGAACACAAATAAACCTACTAAAATTAAATACTCGGTGCTGGAACCAGTCGGTCTCGCTCGCGGCGATGGCCGGAGGCCGGACGGTATGTCCCTGATGCCATGGAGGATGGGTCGGCCCTTAGTGTGGGACGCTACGTGTGTCGATACACTGGCTCCTTCCCATCTTTCTGACACATCGGTGGCGGCCGGCGCCGCTGCTGCTCAGCAGGAGTGCCTCAAGCGCCGCAAGTATGCCTGTCTCGGGTCAGGTTACATATTTGCTGCATTTGCGGTTGAAACTCTGGGGCCTTGGGGTCCTGAGGCTCACCATCTTTTTAAAGAGGTCTCGCGCCGTCTAGTCGAGACCTCTCGTGACAGGCGGGCTGGAACATATCTCGCTCAGAGAATCAGCATTGCTATCCAGCGTGGCAATGCTGCTAGTCTTCTTGGCACGTTACCTCGGGATACCGATTTGGGACAAATATTTTATCTGTAAGTAGTTAGTTGCAACTGTTCTTTGTAAATAATACTCGGTTGAAGAAAACATCGGCAACAATGTTAACAGTCGCACATAGGTAAACGAGAAATATTTTTTTCATATACCCTCATTTTATAAATGCTGCAATCACGAACATTTCCTTACTTCATGTTTCATTTTCATGATAATACTAGAGTGATAGTACATACTTTAGGTGCCTCGATCTTAGATTAAAAGATGAGAGTTTTGAAACATTTGCATTCTTTTTTTTATATGAGGGTAGATAGAAATTAATATAAGATCTTGCCACACCTAGAACCGGCTGGACTTCAAGTTTGTATATACACATGTATATCTACATATATATTTATAGATAATTATACGTCTAGAGGGCAGCGTTTAAGTATAAATTGTGTGACTCTTTACTGGAAAGTTCTTTTCATTGCAACCTTCGTCAACGGACGCTACTATTTTAAACGCGTATTTTTTAACAAATTGTAGTAATCAGTCAGTGTAAATGGATTCAATTTCTTTTAATTTCGGGTTGGATGATCAAATTGTTAACGATACGAAACCTAAGGTACGTATTTTAAATACATAATATTTAAGTAAGCGGATAATACTCAAGGAACAAATCGATGACGTTGGTGTCATTAGTAGTTACGAAGGAAAATAATATGGTGATATTTTCTATGTAAGTAGGTTAACATCATTAAAGTAGGTACTTATTTTATCAAATTCTCGACTTAAAGTAAGATTCTCGTATTATTGAAGTAGGTTTTGTGGTTGATTTAAAACTAGTCAGTACCGGTAGGTAAATAAGCGTTGCCCCTCGTTATCATCAGGATAGCTTCACTGCAATGGATAAGGCATTATCTGGACCCCAAGAAAGTGCCTTCTCGCCGTTGGCGTCTCCGTTTCAAGGTCGTACTAGCAATGATCTGCTGAGCATGTTGGCTCAGCAAGAGCCCAAGACTGCCGACACAGGTAAGTTTAACAGTATATTTTTTGTACAATAGATTGATAGCCTACGAATTGGTCAATTTTTGCTGTGATAAAGATTGTTCCCAGAAATATCACTGTTGCGAATGCAAATGTTTACTTAAGAGAGGTAGGGTTAACGGGTTTCCCGTTCGAATTTGGAGCTGCCCGACTGGGGCAGGACCTCCACCTTATATAAGTCCGTAGCCAAATAACACAATTTATTGTATTGTGTTCCTACGTGGTGAATAAGGTTTCCAGTAATGAGCTCCTTAGGGAGGGGGGGGATTGTTACATTGTGTTGGAAGCAGAGGGATTAAACTTTATGCTGATAACAAACTATAACTCTCCGAACACAGAGTGGCAACGCGCAAGTGATACTTTGGTATCGTGAGCGTAAATAGGCTACGGTAACCGTTTCCCATCAGGTGGGCCGTATGCTTGTTTGCCACTCTTGTATAAAAAATGTATAAAAAAAAATGTACATCTGGTATGTACATAAAGTGAGTATCATACTTCTTAAATAGGTACATATTGTTATCAATCAGTTTTGTAACTTCGTATACTCTGTAAAGCTTATGAAATCATTTGTAATTATACCCCTTCTGTTTGTGCTTGCAAGTGTTCTTAAATTTTCTACCAGCTCCTGTTACCACAGAGGTGGACGACGCTTACATGAGCTTCCGAACGAACGGCTCAGATATGCTGTTTGATGAAGACCAGAGCTCACAGAATTATTTCTTGGGTAAGTGACCTAAGGAGCATTTGTCTATTTTTATTTTGAATCTATTTTGAATAAGGCAGTGTACTCACCAAATGCGTAATAGGATGTAGTTATAGTACCTACGTCCTTATACGAAAATTATTTTAAGGTCTTTAGGAATTGTTGCTACAATACTACCCGTAGTTTGAATGATTCTTCGAATGTTTTAAATTCTGTTTTATGTACATTTCTGATATTTATATCTATATTTCTATGAATCTATTATACTTATAATAATATTTTGTTACCTACGGCAGCTTGAATACTCTCGTTTATTTAAGTAAGAAGGGTTTGTTTCGGGCTCTTACGGCTGAGTGCCCTTTGTAAACGTTTCACTTTGTTTATTAATAAATACAAACTAATTATTAAAAATACCTACCCACTTCCATAATACTATGAACCAAACATTTCGCAGGCAACGGCGGTAATAGGCCTGAATCAGCGCTTGGGTCAAATACTTGGAGAGATGTATCCAGTGTAAGTGATGCCAGGAATGGGGAAATGATGGATACTTTCGACTTTCTCATAAAAAGTGAGTATGAAATAATTGTTGTTGCAATGCTGCCATCATTCTTGGCACCCTCCCGCTGGACAACGGGTTAGGACAGTATTTTATATGTAGTATCGTACTATTTATATTATGTTTCATCATTTTATTTTAATTAATAAATATTATAACTAAGGACAAGCACTCCGATATAAGAAGGTGCCGCACTTATGCCGCACGCAAAATTAAATATATATCCTCACGCCTTCCTATAAGGGTCCCCGAAGAGGTAGGCAAAGGTGTATAGGTAGTACACACACGCCCACTTTCCGCCAGAGAAATGGGTAAGTTAGACACGAATAGTCTGGACACATCAATTTACTGGATTGTCCGTAATCGGGCCTACAGCCAGAGTAACCACTCGTAGGCCTATCCTCAGCCAACAACTACGTGTCGACATTAACACGCGAGCAGTTGTCAGTCCTGCGCTCCATCCGGCCCAGCCTGCTCTACGATTTCCTGCAGGAGGTAGCCAAGGTGCGCTGTGACAAGCGCATTCGTCGCGCCCTACCACACGTAAGTTCCCGCATTGGGTTTATAAAATAAAATAAAATCCCCGCATAGTGTTTGATTTCACGTGTGTACTTCGTATCATAGGTAGGATACTACAAAGTTGTTGGGGCTATCAGAACAACATATAGGAATACAACGTATTTTTATTGGAAGATTTGTAGGTACGTAGTGAATTATTATATAATAATCTATACTAATATTATAAAGAGGAAAGATTTGTATGTAAGTATGTTTGTATTGAATAGGCTCCGAAACTACTGGACCAATTTGAAAAAATCTTTCACTATTGGAAAGCTACATTCACCCTGATTGACATATGTCCACCCGTGCGAAGCCAGGACGGACCACTAGTTGTATATATAATAAGTAGTTGAATGGTTTGTTAAAATAATGTATGTAGGCATATATATGTCCTAAGTGCGATATTAACTCTAAAATACCTATTCATGCAAACCCTGCCGCAGGCACGTCGTATGTGAGTGAATGAGGTTATTTCACTGTCAACGGCAAAAGCAATTAATACTATACAGCGTGGGAATATGGAGGAGAGCGAGACTAGGTCTTGCCTGGTAAACTGTTGTTTCCCATATGAATTGAGACGCTTCTTTCAGGAGTGTGCCTTCTGCAAGAATAACGGCGAGAACGAAGAGTGCTATACCTCGCACGCCCTTAAGGATTGGCGCGGGCGCGTCTTGTGCCCAGTGCTGCGTGCCTTCCACTGCCCCCGCTGCGGCGCCACTGGGGACCGCGCTCACACCATCAAGTATTGTCCTGAGAATGACACCAGTAAGATATAACCAAATGATTAATATAAACAATTAGGCACATACAACCTTTAAGCCACTAAAACCCCCTCGGTAACCATCCTCTGTGAATATAGGAGGGCTCTGGGATCTCCTGAGGAACGCACCAGTGCCCTCCTGCACTTTGCCTTAGCACATCCAAGGGGCGCCTAGCTTTACCCCTACACCCTCGTTGTGCTATCGGGAGCCGGGGCCACGTGGCGCTCCCGCCAACCCTTGGCCTGCGTTGTGTGACTATCCGCAAGCCCGTCAACCCCATTTAGTCGTCTCTTACGACAGGCAGGGGATACCATAGCCGAAATCCTTAAGCCCTGGCTATCGAGCGGAAGCACACTACCTGACATGACCTAACCCTTATCCATTCATGAACAGTCCTGCGCATTTTACATCTAGTCAAGAACGGCTATTACGATGTCTTTATATGTGTATTGGAATGTGACAGTTTAAATATTTATAAAAATACTTGTTTCCAAATTTTATTACATACTTATTTATTGTTCTTATGAGAAATTAAAAACTTAAAACTAAAGTATCTCTAACCTTGTCCTTCCAACAAATTATGTAATTACATTGGTTCTCTCATTTAACCGGTAACTTTATGTTCAAGTGTCCGACCGGTATGGGCTGTCAAGCCGTCGCCGAATGCAGCCGACGTCATCTCTGTTCCTGGGCAACGATCGCTCGTCCCCAACCACACCCTCTGCGCCGGTGTCCTCGCCTGCACCGCCCACTGCCGGCGTGTCCTCTTTCTGGTCGACCACGCATCTTGGCGGATCCTACAACTAATCTCTTGATACGTTCTTAGGCACTACTATTTTTTTTCAATCCCAAGGTCCCCCTACCATTGCTTGTTTGGAAATATGCTGGTCTGTCTTGCTACATTGCAAAATTAAAAAAAAACTCCCTTTTACTGTTTATGGCGCCTTGTACAAATAAGTACTCTGCGTACATTAGGGATTTGCATTGTGTAGCTTAACGTATAGTGGCATTATGTTTTTTTTGTACCTATTCAAAGCGAGTTATTGACTCCTGTTGGCAAAGTTTCCTTTACTACTGATGTAGTGGATAGCGAAACAAGGCCATCAGCAAACGTTCCCATAGTTCAATAAACGTATGCGGGTCATACTAATTAGAATAACATTGGGTGACAATAACAGCTCGCTTCGTGTTTTTCATTTGTCAATTTTTCATTGGGTTTTGAAGTCCAATAGATATTGGGTTTTTATTAATTTATCATCATTATAACATCTTCATTATAAAAAATACAATACAATTCAATCCTAATTCTAAATTTAATGAATTTATTGTTGTGCTTATCAATTTTCAATAAAAAGTATTTATGAATACCATCCACAATAAATATCATTATATTGAAGTTTTAACTTATGCTGATTCCTTGGAACATTCAGTTGGCATGCACCTACCAATGAAAAAATTGTCTTACTCCCATCTTACTTTTGTTTGCTATTGTTCTTTTTTAAATAAAATTCTTATTGAATGTCATGTTTTATTATAGGTACTTACAGACCTATCTAATAGTATCCACATACCTACCCTACCCTATACTACCCACTAACCTACCCCTTCGGTGACCTTATCACCGAAGGGGTTAGGCTGAGGTGATTAGGTATTACCCACACACCCACTTTCCACCCGATATATTAGGTGCTAATGTGATAGATGGCGAGTCCATCGCCGTTACTTAAGCAATACTAGACAAACCCCTTGAATTGCTTCTCAGACGTACGCAGGTTTCCTCTCGATGTTTTCTTTCACCGTAAAGCTCGTGGTGTGACTAATCACCGTACTTAAGTTCAGCAAAACTCATTGGTACAAGATTCGAACTTGCGTACTTTCTGTCGCAGGCAACTACTCGAACCACTCAGCCACCACGGCTTTTATATCTAATAGGCTTTCTGGTATTCAGACATTACGAACTTTTTATAGGACCATAGTCCACCCGTACACTGCCGACATTCTCATTACTCACCTTGGTAAGAATAAAAAGTTTGATACTAAATTCTGTAAGATGAAGGATCCGGCTGGGAACCTACATACTTACTACGCTTATTACACGAATACGGAGATTCTGACATCAAAATATAATTTTTACCTATTACCTACTTATAACCTTACAAACGGATATTAACGGATGGAGGATAACGGATGGCTCTAGTTTTCATTAATGTTCGTTTCCACCCCCCACATCGAAGTACTCAAAGAAGTTTAACAAGTGTAAAGGAAAACAAACATATCCTTTGGAATATTTTATTCAAGTACAACTATAAAGTAAACACATTAACAGCATAACAGAGTATTGCATAACCTGTGGTACCTATATGTATTAAATCGTGTCCAATTGTTTATTAGCACATGATCATAGACAATGTGCCATCACTATATACCTATGGCACGTATGAAGGTACAATACTATAACTGCTTTTAACAATACACATTGGGAAATAGGTAGTTATGAGACATAGTGTGACGGTTCGTCAATGCAAACCTACCCACTAAGAATTATATTATTTATTCAAGTGCTTTTGTTTTGTCTTCAAATATCGGAATAAAATATAGTTTATTTTTACACTGATTTGTATCCATGTAAGTGTTAAGCCTTAAGGGGATACACTGATAGTATAGAAAGGAAACATTTTATAAATGACTATCTTCTGAACTCGGGTAGAAATCTAAAACTGGCAGTTGCATATAAAGCAAAATACCTGGTCGTTCATATACGGCTTTATTGTTAACATATATATACACTACGAGAATTCATAGTATAATAAACAGCCATAGACCACCAAGAGTTTAATTATTAACGAACCAAAACAAGGAAGTTTTTATGGTATAAAAAAACGGATTAGAAATATCTTCACGCCTTCCCACAAGGGTCCCCGAAGGGGTAAGCAGAGGTGTATAGGTAGTACCCATACACCCACTTTCCGCCAGAGATATATTTTAGGTGCCAACGGATTACAAACATTATGCATATTACAAGTGCAAGATTCGGATGACCGTAATTCAATCGCTAACCAAACAAACTGTAAGAATGACCTGACATTTGACATTAGCACATCAATTATACCACAAAATATATTGTAATTTATAACAGCGGTGTATGTTAGGGATAATCTCGAACAGAAATGTGGTATATACATAATCTTAGAAAAGAGAAAAGTCAGCACACGCTGACTTTTCTCACAATTTGAGACTAATGCGATACACATCGCATTAGTCTCAAATTGTAACATTCCATTCGTAGCTAAAGCGGTGTATGTTAGAGGCGGCCAACAACGTAGCCGGTACTTAATCTAAATATTTATGTGAATTCATCGAAATGAAGCATTTCGACAGGTTACGATGGCGTAAATTATACAATCATATCAATTCCTCATCCGTTAAACTACACAATAAGTAGTCACGTGGTACCACCATGAGATGTCAGTGTGAACATTGGCAAGTTTATTGATATTTCCATAAACTTAAATTAAATAACTTAATTATTAAAAAATACAATATAAAAATACAAGTTCAAAAAGCTTACATTGAGATTCATAATTCATGAGCCAATAGGACAATGTAGACAATACAATCAATCAATCTAAATGCGCATATCATGGAATGAACTGGAAATTCAATTTAAAGGCAAAGGAATGTAAAATTAAAACATACATACCTATATTTTAACACTGTTTATAACAGATTGTGGTCGTGAACATCGATAAAACAGTGTGATATATCTTTGGTCTACTAAAACACACAACACCTAGTCCTTCGAGTAAAAATCTTAAGTCATAGTAATAACTGGTCTTTCTTATCTAGAAGCGCCATGCATACACTTCTCATACTTTCGGAGAGATTATGCATTGTGTAACTTGATCCTACATCCGATAAAAAAACGTTTTTTGGTAGTTGTATTATGATTATAGATAGTGTCATCCACGAAGACCCGCCCACTATTATTCCTCATAGTTTATAGTGAAGTGTGCAACCTTCCACTAATGTTTGAGTATTATCGGTACACACTGATTACCTATGAGTGCACACGCACACTACAATAGTCGGGCCATACTCGCTATCTTCGCATATCTCGCGAATCCCTCGACTAGACATTAGTAGGGTGCGTCTTCGTGGATGGCACTACCTATGGATAGTTTTTAATTGTGTTAGCCTAAGCAATTTAAATATAGAACGTGTAGACTTTTAGTCTGGATAAAGTGGCGTTATATTTTAAAAGTTACAACAATTTGGCAGCACATTAGTTTGATGTAAATTCGCTCTAAAAAGCCTCGATTATAATTTTATAGAGATCACTTCATCGTAAGGTTAAACAATTGATTATAATACACGCAAGTGTACACATAATTTGATTATTATAACTCCTTATTCCTAACACCGAAGACCAACATTTTACAAGCTATAAATAAGTGCATATCTTCAAATTCAATGTAGCTATTTATTGCAAATATTTTTGCATAACAATGGATTTATCATAATATCGTTCTAACATCAAAAGACAATGAACCAACACAAATTCGTCATCACGAGTGAAATAAAACCTGTCGTTACATACTCAGTCCTATTTCACAAGAACATAATTATAATGATAGATGAGTTTGACACATCTAGAAGACTTTCGGTCCACACTAGCTAGCTAGCACATAGTAGATGTGCCTCAGGGTTTTACCCACGTAATTTTTTTTTCTGAAATTAAATATATCCAGCTGATGATTTCTATGCCAAATTTCATAGTTTTCTGTTCAATAATATTTCATTTCAGTTAATTTATTATATAGGCCTCCCGTAGACTTACAAACCAACATAATAGGAACGACGCCCACAAGATAGGCAAAGAGACTTATCCCACATAATACGTAGATATCTTCGTTGGATGCGAAGATTCATTATTCATTTCATCTTAATAAACTAAACGTGCTTTGTATACAAAACGTTTAGTTCATAAATGATTCCGTTAAAAAACATCGCTTCCATAACATTGTCAATTGGACCTATAATATAAAGGCTATTTTGAAAAAATGGTTTATAAACCATTCGATTATTATGAACGTTATCATTAACAGACAACGGTGTCGATTCTTTGAGTACAATTACATAACTTTTTGTCGATATAACTACACATTCGTTGTAGTATCGAATCAATCGATGTATTGATTACCGAATTCCATTTGCAATATTGGGATGCTAAGGTCCGACCAGTCGGCGTAGTTACCACAGCCATCGTCGCCTGAAAGCGAACTGCGTGCGTCATTCGCTGGGCTGTTCACCTGCAAATAATCATAAAGGATGTTTTTATAATAAATAATAATATAATATATATCGCCTTGCCACTTCTGTACTTTTTGAGTCGAACAGTCACGCAGACGAGGATGGGGGCTTTGTTATATACTAAATAGTGCATAATCAAAAACATACGTGTATAGTATTACGGTCTAGTGGTTAGAGCTTCTAACCGCGAAACTAGAGGTCGCGAGTTCGATTCCCGCTGAGGGCAGATAATTGTGTGGTGAACACGAGTGTTAGTACCTCAGTCTTGATATATTCTCACGCACACAAGGGTCCCCGAAGGGATAGGCAGAGGTGTATAGGTAATACCCATACACCCACTGTCCAGAGATATATTTTAGGTGCCAAAGTGACAGGTGGCGAGTCCATCGCCGTTACTCAAGCACGACTAAACATACGCCTTTGAATTGCTTCACAGACGTATGTCTGTTTCCTGTATCTAAGTACAGAAAAACTCATTGGTACAGTCGGAATTCGAGCTTACAATCTTTGTGTTTGCAGACAACTACTCGAACCACTCGGCCACCACGACACTTAGATACTATGTAGTAAATTCCATATTATTAGCTAAGACAAGACTTATGTCGAGAGTTGAGCTTATGTGAAGGGAACTCTAAGCCTATATGAATAGTGTGCAGAAAGCAGTGGCATACCTTCGTTGTTGTTGTGTTTGGCGCGCACGAGGCGCTCGGGGTGAGAGTGCGCGAGCTGCGTGTAGTCGCGGAACACCTCGTTGTAAGTGTCATCGTTGGAGGACATCTCACTCTCTCGCATCTCTTCGTTAAGCTTCGTGAGCCTCAACCTGCAAACATTACCTCTTATCTAGTAACTAAACTTCAACCTAATGGTAACCTAATATAATTTGAACTTATGACATCGTAAACATTTTCCTTGATGTTTCTCTTAAAAGACGCATAAATCTATCAAAAGATAGTCACACAAAGTTATTTCATAGTAATTAGAATTCGAATAAATAGACTTTACTTGAACTGAGAAAAAAATATTCCTAGAGTTCATACCTGACATTAGGATTTCACAGGCGACTTCTTAATCCACTCGGCCACCATGATTCATATATACATACATACATACATATCATCACGCCAAGTCCCTAACGGGGTATTATTCTTGCCTTCAAGGAACAGGCTTCAAGAGGATACCAGTGAGGAACGGTACTTACAAGGTGACAATATCAGCGTTCGCGTTGGTGACAGCAATATCTAGTGGAGTTTGACCGTCGTTGTCGGCTATTGACTGGTCGGCACGGTACCTTAGTAACAAACACACCTGGAAAACACCGGTAATGATTAACTATTTGTGAATATATTTTATTAACTTCAAATAATAGTTTAGTGGGAATATAGCAATTTTATACAGTATTAGTAAATGAAACTCAATGCGTGTGTTGTTGGATTGGACATTGTATTATTTGTGCCAAATGTATTATTTTTTTATTAAAAAACGAAGATATAATCAGTGGCGTATTTGAAGACCCAGCGCCCTGGGCCTATAAGGTTAGCCCCATAAATTTAAGCCCCATAAATAAAAATTTACAATATAAGTATGAAGTACCTGTGCGGTATGTCCAGCTTCAGTCGCCAAATGTAGGGGAGTCTTGCCATCTTCGTCTTGCACGTTCATTTTACTGCCGTTCAGTAACAGGAAGGAACACGCCATTACCGATCCCTGCATTAAATTAAATTAGTTTTACCAACAAGAAGAACATTATTGCCACAATGAGTATAGTTTCTACATAGTATCAAATTAAATAAAACATTTCAAAATTCCTGGTGTGTGCGACATAAAGGCGGGAGTACACACGCTGAGCACGGCGGCGTGCAGCGGTGTACATATGTGTAAAGGTGTGTGCGACATAAAGGCGGCAGTACACACGCTGAGCACGGCGGCTTGCAGCGGCGTATATATGTGCAAAGGTGTGTGCGACATAAAGGCGGGAGTACACACGTTGAGCACGGCGGCGTGCAGCGGCGTACATATGTGCAAAGGTGTGTGCGACATAAAGGCGGGAGTACACACGCTGAGCACGGCGGCGTGCAGCGGTGTACATATGTGTAAAGGTGTGTGCGACATAAAGGCGGCAGTACACACGCTGAGCACGGCGGCTTGCAGCGGCGTATATGTGCGTAAAGGTGTGTGCGACATAAAGGCGGGAGTACACACGCTGAGCACGGCGGCTTGCAGCGGCGTATATGTGCGTAACGGTGTGTGCGACATGAAGGCGGGAGTACACACGCTGAGCACGGCGTCGTGCAGCGGCGTATATGTGCGTAAAGGTGTGTGCGACATAAAGGCGGGAGTACACACGCTGAGCACGGCGTCGTGCAGCGGCGTATATGTGCGTAAAGGTGTGTGCGACATAAAGGCGGGAGTACACACGCTGAGCACGGCGTCGTGCAGCGGCGTATATGTGCGTAAAGGTGTGTGCGACATAAAGGCGGGAGTACACACGCTGAGCACGGCGGCGTGCAGCGGCGCGCGCTGCAGCAGCGGCGCGGGCGCGCACACGTCGGCCCCGGCGGCCAGCGCGGCGCGCATGACAGCCACATTATGCGCACGCGCCGCCCGCCACAGCACCGCGTCGGCGCTCAGTGCGCTGGCTTCCTCAACACCTGAACATCATGGACTTCCCCTTTAATCTAATACATAGGTAGTTGGTAAGACAACAAACTTGTGTCCGCATATAAAACCTCGGAAACAAAAATATTTTACACGGCCCACTTGTATTTAAACGGTTCAGAGACCAAAGTTCGTACAAACACCAATTTCGCGTTACGATACTAACAGACCTGGGGCGTTACCATTGCGTGCTATTACGATCGTTATTTAAAAGTACAAACGGGATAATATTATGTCGTTTTGAATAGGATAGATAGTTAATAATCTAATATTCTAGAGCCGTGGAGGCCGCGTGGTTCGAGTAGTTGCCTGCGACACTAAGATCGCAAGTTCGACTGTACCAATGCGTTTTTCTGAACTTAAGCACAGTGATTAGTCACACCACGGTTTACGGTGAAGGAAAACATCGAAAGGAAACCTGCATACGTTTGAGAAGCAATTCAAAGGGTATGTATAGTATGTATAGTCGTGATTAAGTTACGGCGATAGACTCAGCATCTGTCACGTTGGCATCTAAAATATATCTCTGGCGGGAAGAGGGTGTGTGGGTGCGACCTATACGAGGCGTGAGGATAATATTTTAGTGAGAAAGAAATAGTTGTGGTAAGCTTACCAAGTTCGTCCGCATCCTCCCCCTCTGTGGAATCGTGGTCGGAGGGCAGGCTGAGGTCGACGCCGCGGTCTTCCGCTAACTCAGTGCCGATCAGGAGCACCGGGCTACTCGAATCAGATTTACTCGAGCTTTCTGACACTAACGCAAACGGAAATGTATGATTATTTACTCCTAGCTGTGTGACACGGTCCCACGTGCTTTTGTTAGGAATAAAACCTTTTTCGTGACCATGTTTATTGAATAATAATTGTCGAATTAATAGTTAAACGTGTATGAGTCACATCACGAGCATCGAGAGGATACCTGCATACGACTGAGAAATTCAAACATGTATATTTGCGCTTGAGAAATCGGATGGACTTGCTATCTGTCACTTTTCGAAAAGTGGGTATTATTAAACCTACGCCTTACCTTTCGGGGACTTTTGTGGGAAGATATTATTAGGAATACTGACCACTAGTGTTGCTGTTGGCATCGCTCTTTTCATCGGTGATTGTGTCTGGAACTGCCGGTGGGACGCGTACCCTAAACAAAAACCACCTCATTATAATTATATATATTGTTATATGTAATATAACTTTAGTATATTAAACGGCGACGGACTCGCCATCTTATCGTATGTATATTCTCGCCACACGATTCACCTGCGTGAAATTTTATTTCACTGGTAGATTTTTGGTTGCAATAAAGCATATCCTATATGTTACCAGCAGCTGATGTCTTTATGCAAAGTTTCATCAAATACCTTTCAGCCGTGCTGGCTCGATTGAGTTACAAACATACTCACAAACTTTCGTATTTATAAAACTATATATACATGAATGTGGACGAAGCGAAAGAGAATGTAAATCTAAAGAGAACTGGCGCTCTAGTGTCTCTTTGCATACCCTATGAGGGACTCGGCTTGATGATATCTATTCTATGTATAAGTATCTTTGTATCGATACAGAATACATATTTTTTTAATTAATTAGTTTAGGTCGCAGCGGTTCTAACTTGCAATGTTAAATTACTTGGTGAATTCTTAAACCAATCATCGACCACGGCTCTTTGGTTAGAATGTTGTGTGAGATGTAAATGAATTACCTGCGTCTCGCTCGGCGTACAGACCACCTGCGGCCGGCCTTGAGCGGGCTATCTGCAGCAGAGGGCGGGCTCGCGATGTCCTTCACGAACGACATCGACACGTACTTAGAGCGGATCCACGCCTCGCGCACACACCTACATAATTTGCACCGAATATATATTAATATTAATAATAAAATATCGACCAATGTTACCTACTAGTGGAAGGCATTATGAACCAGAGAACTATAGGGTTTTGTGTAGACAGACAAAATATGTCAACTTATACCGGGATTATTCAGCCCAGTAACTATATGTATCGGACCAAAATGTTGAAAAAAGAAAAAGATACAATGACCCACTTCGGGATGTATGGCCTCGAAGAGAAGCCGACCCTGAAGATCTGAGTAGTAAGTGAACCGGTTAATACTAATATTCATTATGTAGGTTTGAAAAGGCTATACTTAGCAAAAATTTTAAAAAAAATTGTTGAGGGTTTTAGAAGCACAAACTTTTGTTTGTTTCCGACAAATAAACTCACGTTTCAGAATCAGGCGTAGCCCTTGCGATGGCGGCGCCCTCAGTGTTGGCTTCGTAAATTAGATTCACTATTTTGTTACCCAACTCAGCCATTACCTGAATCAATAAAATAAAAAAGAAACTCAATTTATGGTGGATGCCTCCTCGGCACAATAAAGATAATGAATGTAAAGAATATGATATGAGACTCTTACCTTAATAATATCGGGTTCCCAATCGTCCAAGGTAAGAGATCTTACTTTGCTGACGTGAACGCCGAGAGAACGGTGGATCCCAGAACATTCTAGAAACATTTTATCAATAATAATAAAATTTAAATGTTAAAGGTACATGCTAATTGGTTGTGTAGCTAAAGTTAGGCTTCGAAAAAACACAAAACTCATCTACGAATAAATCTTCCCTGATATTTTTATTAATCACGTCTTCTCAGACGTAAGTCTAAAGTCATAAATAATTCACTCCGCTGTCAAATTTAAACTTTAATGGAATAAAACCGATATGATAGTTACGCTGATCGTCTCAAGACTTTATTACGATATTCTGAATAAACCATATAACTACATATTCATATATTTAGCCTTACCTATACATAGAGTAATGCCAAGATTAATGCTGGCCCATCGAGGATTAGGGCTACCGCAGTCGCAGCAGTAATTGTTGCCGGGAATACTTAGAAGTTGTTCCCATATTCTGAAATCAATATAAATAATTTCTACCTTTACGCTTTCCCACAATGGTCCCAAAGGGCACATTATTGCTTACAATCACAGCTATAATTTCCTTTTTCTTATTTAACATATATTCAGCATTTGAATATAAAAAAAAATGTTTTAGAATAATTAGACCCTCATTTGTGGCAAATGGTTTGTTTTATATCGCATTGTATTCAGTAAATAATATATGACACTGATAAGAAAAAGGAAATCCAAACACCGCCTTATCAGTTATTAATCGGAATTTAACATCATATCGCAATAGTTATATTGATTAACATGAACATAAATTGAAATAAGCATTAATATTATTTTCTATTGATTATAAGGAGTGTCATTGTCAATTAGGCCTTATAAGAGCATATTTTTCATTATCTGAAGTCGCCAAGCCATAAATATTCAAATAATTTACCTAACTTTCTTCATGGCAACGTTGGCGACGTTGTGTCTATTGTCCGAAGGTCGACTATCGTCTGGCACAAGCACAAGCTGCGATTCGGGATTCTCGCGACTCTGTCCTTGCTGGATTGCCGACCTTATTCCATTTTGTAGAGCTGTGATCCATGAGTTTAACATTTCCTCCGAATCTGCTTGTAGCATGTGACTTCTGTAGCATTAGAAAATAGTATAAGATAGTATATAATACAACAGGAGTAGAGGTTACCGATGACATTAGAGAAAACTTTACTCTAGCAATAAGTAATTTCGTAAATTATTACATTGCAGGTTCGATTACAAGTCATAACAAATAAGTCAATAATCTGGATGCATTGTTAGTGTTGTATTCCAGACACTTAAGTATGCGCCAGAAATCTCCTTTGTAAGTGACATTTATTAATCGTAGCATGAATAATTTTGACAGGTGTTTTGGGACAAAGCGTAAGTCAGCAACATATTCTATTATTTACGTGCTTTTGATTAAGAAGAAGCTTGGAGGATTATCCAAGAGCACAACCTTTATATAGATAAAAGTTACTGATTTAGCAAAAAGAAATGACAATACTATACAATATATACTCTCTGTCTACCCCGTTAGGGACCTGGCGTGATGATATGTATGTATGTATGTAATATACAATGAGGAAGGTTGATATAGGTTACGCATTAAATTTTGATTTATACGCTAAAGAAAAAAGTCCGAGTGGTTCGAGCAGTTGCCTGCGACGCAAAGGTCGCAAGTTCGAATCCCGACTGTACCAATGAGTTTTTCTGAACTTAAGTACAGTGATTAGTCACACCACGAGCTTTACGGTGAAGGAAAACATCGAGAGGAAAACCTGCATACGTCTGAGAAGAAATTCAAAGGCGTATGTATAGGCGTGCTGGAGTAACGGCGATGGACTCGCCATCTGTCACGTTGGCACCTAATATACCTCTGGCGGAAAGTGGGCGTGTGGGTATTACCTATACACCTCTGCCTACCCTTTCGGGGACCCTTGTGGGAAGGCGTGAGGATATATATATAGAAAAAAGTCTTAGCGGATATAAAAAACATACATAATTCACAAAATCATGAGAGATAATGAATGACTTAAGTTTTCCATCTGTAACACGCAATAACTAAACTCACAGACGCATTTAATGTTTGTGTAATGTCGTTAAAATTATATCACGTATTTCACAATGCCGATTTAAATTTGCATTTCTATGAAGAAATACCTAGGCATTAGACTTGTTTGTAATCAATATAGGATCGCTACAGGTTGGCACAAAAGAGGCTTCAACGCAGCACTGGGCCAGAGCAAGATGGTGAAGAATCAAACAAGTTAAGTTACTTATCGGAAGCGAGTAATATTAAGTTAATGGGATGAGGATGCGGATTCCTATTTTTAATCTTAGTGGCATTACTACTGCATTTGATATTCAAATTTCATTCTGTGAATGTATGACCGAGTCATGACCCTCCTAGACAAAACCCCTTTCTTTTCACGCTCACGCCATCCACTATATGGCAATGACATAACTATTTCCGCAATTAATTATCGCCATGCAATTGGTAGTGTGAACGCGAAGTAAACAGGATTGTGTGTAGGGAGGGCTGGTAATATACTTACTTGCAAGGCGATAGAACTTCAAAACAATAACGCCTCTCGCCGTCCAAGACAGGCTTCACGGTACACAACCTGAGGTCTTCCTCCATCACCGTGACATTCAGCTCTCCAGTCCTTTTTCTAAAACAAACCATTTTTTCATTTCACTTAACCGGTAACCAGATGAATCTTGAGGACGATAACACCTCGTAAGTACAGTGTGCCATTAAGCTGGACGGTGTAGACAAGCACAACGATGCAACCTTCTTGAAGATTTTTTTTTCTCAAATATTTATTTATTTATTACGAAAATAATAAATATTTGGAAAAATATAAATAATTCATATATGTATAAGCTTGTATCTAAGATACGTCGACTTGCCAGTAACTCGTTACGTTACGCTGCCACCTAAATAATACGTAGGTAATCTATGCTATGGTATCTTATGGTGCTTGGTGTTATTAATTTTACACTTCTGCCGACTCCCGGAGGATAATTCAAAATATTCAAATCATGTGCCTCAAACATTTAACTAAACTGAAATGCGTAATTGTATGTCCGGTAAAGGGGCCAATGACATGCAGTCATGTTTTAACTTTTACAAGTGAAAGTGATGACAGGACAACAACAGCATACAGTATTAGTAAAAGGCTGCGTCCGTCACAGGAAGGTGTTACTTAACCTACATCCGCCTTTATGTAATTGAGCAACTTATTCAAATAAAAGACGAAATTATTCTTGAAAAAAAAAAACAAAGCAGCTCGGACATTATGAATTCAGGTCAAAACTCTCTAAGCCGAACGTGTCAAGCAAACGAAAAGTTACATTTTTAATATTTGCACCAACATTATGTACGGCACAAGGCGCCTACAAAAGTAAACAACGCGGTACATGCCAATTTAAAAGGCCGTGACGATACCAGTACTAGCGGCCTACTTAGAAGAACCTTCGAATATAAAATGCAATATTTCTAGATACCTGTACACGAGCCGATTATCGTAGAGATAGAACCATCGCCTGTTCCATGTTTTGAATGCGTTCGAAGTTCTTTTGTAGAGGTAGCCCTGCATGCGAGGAAGGTTTTGAAGGCACGGCGTGGCCAGGAGGCCGTCCTTGGAATCACTGTCGCGGTTCGCCTTGCAACTGGGCAGCACCGTATCTTTGCTATTCACAATGGTATGTCGGTTCTCCATCTCTTTGTCCAGCGCCTTGGTATCGGTACGCATTGTTGATACCTGGAAATGTGATCATTAGCGTTGGCACATAGCGGCAGCTATAATACGTATATTATACGAACCACTTTAAATTATCACATTTAATTGCTTTGGAGTATCAACATAAGTATTTCGCATAATACACGCTAAACGACAGCTGCTAATGTAATAGCGCATTTAATGTTGTATTAGTTATCGTGTGATAATTACCTCTTCGGCGGTGGTCTTAAGAAACGGTTCCAAGTCTTCGGACAAGTCAGCGCCTTGGTGGTAGTAAGTACAGCACGCCTGAAGGTATGACAGGAACTGCAACAAACGTACATACATTTGAACCTAACGAATTGTCTACTTTCTAATGCCTCCAAGTGGAAATGTCGACATCGTTGACACTCTAAAACCAACCAAATTTACTCACATCCTATAAATATTATAAAGCCGGAAGTTTGTGAGTAACCTCTTTTTCGCAAAAAATACTAACGCAAAAATAAAACGTAATTTGGCACACAGATGATTAGCTGGAATAAAACATAGGCTATGTTTTATTGAAGAAAAATCTACGAATAAAATACTATCAAGAAGGATATCATAAAATAAACGCGAAGCAAAAACTTTGTACTTATTAAAACGAAAATTACGCGAATGTAGTGGTATTTGGCACAGTTAGAGTTTATATGGAGAAGGAAGACAGCAGAAAGTCTGTGTCCTTCTCTCAGGCAGTTACAATTTTGAATTTCTTCAGAGTACTGGTGGTAAATCTGAAAAGTAATTGATACTTTTGCTCAGCTTCTAAGGGTCTCACCGTGAAGTTAAATAACATTATTAAATTTGGCTAGCGAATGCATACCTCTTCAAATATTTTACAAATGATAGTTAGACATAGATTAGCGCGTTCAAAAACTAACAAACACGTTAGTTTTATAAACATAAATATATATGTGTATGTAGTTAATGCGTCATATCAATTAAAGGTAGGTAAGCTTGTGTTTTTGTAAGATTCACGAACAGAATAAAAAAAACTAGTTTATCATTGTAATACGAAGCATAGTATTAACTATAGATACGCCTTTTAAATACACAACAATATCTCGATATGCTCTGGGGATTATGCGTAAATTATACGTTTGTAATTCACTAATAGGTATGACCTTCAATTGAGTAATGTTATAAAGAGGTTTATTTACTTGTTAGAAAAGACGGAATTATAATACTTTTTGTTTGGGGTTAGCCTACTCTTTCTTCTACTTCTACTTCTTCGTGAATATTTGTTGGTAAATATAGATTTAATAAATTAAAAACCTAAATAAAATTAATAAGTAAATTATGTAGTTCCCTGTATTAATAGTTAATAAGAGAAAATTATTGCCTCTATACAACATCCTTTCTTCTTCGTTATATTCTTTGACAAATTCTTATGAGAAAAGCGCAGAAGGGAAAGACCACATGTATGAAACAGCGCAAAGAAAATGTGTCTGTCATAGCGTAAAGAGAGGTCAAAGGATCGATGTATTTTGGAAAAAAAAATCCGTTTAAAAAATGTTAACATATAAAATATACAGGTAAATTAGTGTATCAAATTAGGGACCCTTGTGGGAAGGCGTGAGGATATATATTATTATTATTATAAATTAGGACTCAATTTGTAGATGAATATCAAAAAGTTTTCATTACCTGCTACAAGCCACGTCCAAACGAGTCTCCCAGTTAAGAGTGCATATTCACAAATTCGTCACAGAACCAGCGGAGTATGAAAGCTGTTATTTCGTCAAGAAAAACTGTTCGGATATCACTTTGCAACACAATACATAACTGTCTCTCTAAGAAGCTACAGCCAGATTAGTTTTGATAGTTAGTCATACAGCCTTGCGGGCGCGTTGGCGTATTGCAAAATGGACTCGTGAATATCGATGACACTGTAGTAAACTGTTGTAATGACTAACAGCCTTAAACGATATGATATCAGACCGCTAACTATCAAATGGCTGAATTAATTATCTTTGCTAGGAACTCCTGATATTGTAGGTATAATGATAACAGTAGGTAGGTAATTAGGTCGACTTGTCATAAGCCTTTCGAGAACATAAAAATAGAAAAATTGTATACAGTCGCCGTCTGTCACATTGACACGTAATACATCTCCGGCGAAAGGAGGGTATCATTATCCCCACTTATAACCTCCTCCGATTTATCCGTCTAGAATGGAAGTGGAATAGCCTCTTTATTTACGCCATAAGGGTGATGGTATGTATTTTATCATATGGATGACTTACTATTGAATAGCATCCATAACAGCCCCATACTCTCAAAAGGCCCCGTAATAACTAGAACAGTTTCAAAACCTGTTGAGAATTTTCAAATGTCTGAGGAAAAAAACAAACAGCTGTAACCTCCCCTTTATAAAAAGGGTCAAGAGAATTGTCTAAGCGCAAATGTATCTATATTAACTCGGAGCAAAAAACACGTTATTTTATTTATTTATTATTATCATTACTTATTTATTTATTTAACATCCAAACTAATGTAAAAATTTTAAAATAAGGATGTAAACAAAGTCACGTGGTTCACGTTTATAAAAATGAATATGCATGATAAGACTACGACATCACATAAGGCGAACTGCGTTTTAGTTCCCACGTAATATTTTATTGTAGTATGGTTACTATAGTCACTGACAATCACAAGCCAATCAAATAATGTTACGCATGTCGCCTTGGGGTAATTGTTACAATCAATATTTACCGTTCTATAACCGCTATGAAATAATGCACTTTTTCTTTCTGGCGTCATCATCCTCCAGACGTAAAAGCTATTGTGTGCAAATACCCAAAATAACACATTATAATTTATTATATTAAGAGCCGTGGTGGCAGAGTGGTCCGATAGTCGCTTGCATTACAAAGATTTTTCGAATTCCGAATGAACCAATTATTTTTTCTGAACATAAGTACAATTATTAGTCACTCCACGAGCTTTGAAGGAAACCATCGAGAGGAAACCTGAATACTAGATAATGGAGAATTTCAAAGACGTATGTCCAGTCGTCCTTGAGAAACGACGATGGACTAGATATCAGTCAAGTTGGCCTAAAACATTTCCAGCGAAAAGTTTTAATTTTTACTCACTTTTGGAACGAGGGCGAAGATGTATTTTTATTATTAACTACGTATTTTAGTAATACTACAATTGGGTTAATCATACTATCAGATTTTAACAGCAACGGGGCCTGATGATCACTATTAATCCATGACCTATGAAGAACGACTACTCTACAAGCTCGATAATTAAATAAAACTGCAGGGATATTAAGTGAACCCCACCAATGGGAAGTGGGTCGGCACGAGGAGGGTTGACTACCGGCCGTTGGTATCAATAAAGACGGGCCGTTGACCCACCACTGAGAGCACTATCGGCGGATATCATGTAATGCTACGCACTAAACGTTGCTATGAACGAAAAACAGTTGCACAAATGCAAAAAACAAGTGCTTGTAGTCCAATTTACAACGTCAATTTCGTCACCTCTCGTTTGTATCTATCTCTCCGGTAAAATATCCTGGTGAAATATGAGCCGTGGTGGCCGAGTGGTTCGAGCCGTTGCCTGCGACGCAAAGGTCGCAAGTTCGAATCCCGACTGTACCAATGAGTTTTTCTGAACTTAAGTACAGTGATTAGTCACACCACGAGCTTTACGGTGAAGGAAAACATCGTGAGGAAACCTGCATACGTCTGAGAAGAAATTTAAAGGCGTATGTATGTATTCGGGGACCCTTGTGGGAAGGCGTGAGTAAAATATGGGGTTTATATAATTAGGTACCAACATGACAGGTGGCTAGTCTTTGGCGAGCCGTTTCTCAAACGCAACTATACATACGTACTTGTTCTCTTCTCTCTCTTCTAAAAAATATGATGCAAGTGCCTTCTCGATGTTTTCCTTCAGTCGTAAAGGTCGTGTAAATAATCCCTGTACCTACATAACTACAGAAAAAACTAATTTGTACAGCCGATTCGAACGTGTAATCTTTGCGTTTTAGGCGAATACTATTTACAGCACTATAGGACCTATACCTTCTGGGAATCGGAGTCGGATGGAGGAGCGAGAATATAAAAAGTCTTTGTTATATTGGTTGTGGTTATGTATGTCTCGACCGGTCGTACATATGTACCTACGTATAAGGAAGTTAGCTTCTCGCATCTATTAAGTTATAACTATAAGTTATCATAATTCAATGTCACATCGGTGGATCGTGCGACTTTTAAGTGTATTGTGATAACATTGAAAGTGAAAAAACTCCCCTATCTCAATATAAATAAAAAGAACGTAACAGAGGTGTACGACCAATTAGCTATACAAATGAAACTGATTGGACAAGAGTTGAACGTATTATCCTATACACACATAATATCATCGCGCCGAGACCTTCATGTGGCAGGCAGAGAGAGAAGAGCGCAAGTTCTTTCGCTTCATCACTCGACGATCTCTTCATACAAGATCACCGGTTTCGAGGCATCCTTTCTTTGAATGTTAGATCAATTTGATCTAAGTAGTTGCAAGTCTTGTTCGACGCACTTTCGCATTCTATGTCTGTTTCATCTACGTTGCTTCACTCATTCTTTCTATATGCCATTCTATATCCAAGCCAACGTACGCTCTGTACACGGTAGTTGCTTAGCGAATTTCTTCATTGCAGATTCAATCTACTTTAGGTCATGATTTCGAAATACATGTAGGAGTTCTATGGCAGCGAGCTGAAGTTAATTTTAGAATACGAGCGATTCGCATGCCGGCCGCTTTCATGTTTATAGACAGTTTCGCGTCATGAACCTACATAGTAAAGATAACTCGTAAAGCCATATAAAAAGCTTATAAGAAAAAGGGCATTCAGTTTATGTCCAGTGAAGACATTTCTTATAGTGATATAATAGATGCCATGCCATTCACAACCTACTTATCAGTTGCTTGATTTGACGATGCACCGGATGTATATGTACATACATACCTACATATTTGTATCTAGGTCGTCATCAGAACGTAGGCATCGTATGGCCAAATCTTTCGGATTTATAATATTAGTAGTATTAGATACGATCAAAATAAAACTAACAATAGCTACAGTTATATCAGCAGAGCCACTCCACGGCGAAACTTACGCAACTCAGGACTACCTACAAACAAAGCTGATAGGTTGCGATCTTTTAAAAAGTGGAGGTATAGCCCCTAAAGAGGCGATCAGCATAAATCGACACATCGACAACGTAGAACATAAGTCCATTGGCTTAGATATTTACCAAATCAACATGGAGTGAACAGAAACTCCACTTACCGTAGCTAATATCTCATGTCTCTTTCTTGCTTGTAGCATGGTGATCTTCTGTACATGGTCGAGGGCAGTGTGGCGAAAGCACGAGCGAGTTGCCAATAGGAGGTTCACCACTTCTTCCACATCCATGGCCTTGTGACGAGATACCTGAATGAGTATACAATCAGTTGGTTAATTAAAAAAACACTATATATGTATGTATACTACTGTGCCAGGCGTATACATATATAGTTATTTGGTGTCAGCCGTCGTAAATTTGACGGCATTGATAGATTTATGTTCTGGTAAAAACGTATCCCATATGTTAATCCAGCTAATAATCAATCTCTTTGCCAAATTTCATCTAATTTCGTTCAGTAGTTTTTGAGTGCATCCACACAAATTTGCGCATTTATAATACAGAATGTAATTAGTAAGAATCTAGCTTAAAAGCCAAGTTGTTACACCGATCTTACTAACCTGTGAATTCCGTATTAACGCAATGTCAAGGTCATTCGATATTTTCTCAAAATGATGTTTGCTTTCTTTCACCCCTTTGATGTCCCTGTAACAGACATGGAGTTGTAAATACGATAATATAATTCCACAGGATATGACACTTCTATTTATCAAGCAGATGAGTCACAGTTTAACTCAATTACAAAAGGTAATTGCCGTTTATTTATCATTTTGTATGCGATTTATTTAAAGAATGTTGCAGCATCTCAGGTTTATTCTTGTCATTATTGGTTAATCACATTTGCCGTGGGGGCCCAAGTGGTTCGAGCAGTTGCATGCAACACATATATTGCAAGTTCGAATCCCGACGGTAACATTTGAGTTTTTCTGAACTTAATTAGTGATGAGCCTCACCACGAGCTTTACCGAGAAGGAAAACATCGACAGGAAACTGCATACGACGCACAAGAGTCCCCAAAGGGGTAGGCAGAGGTGTATAGGTTGTACCCACACACCCACTTTTCGCCAGAGATATATTTAAAAAGCCAACGTGACAGATGGCGAGTCCATCACCCATAACTCAAACACGACCATACATACGCCTTTGAATTTCTTCTCAAACTTTCCTATGTAGTACAGTGATTGACTAATCAAGTCTTAAGTTCAGAAGAACTGGCAATCATTGGGTTGCAGGTAACTATTCTGCCAAGAACCACTCTGCCACAACGGCTCTATATGTTTGATTTTATTGAATAACAAATATCCCAAAACACTCACTAACAAAATGTGTTTACAATATTAAAAGAATTCAAGCCGTGGTGGCCGAGTGGTTCAAGCAGTTGCCTGCGACACAAAGATCGCAAGTTCGAATCCCGACTGTACCAATGAGTTTTTCTGAACTTAAGTACAGTGATTAGTCACACCACGAGCTTAACGGTGAAAGAAAACATCGAGAAGAAACCTGCATACGTCTTAGAAGAAATTCAAAGGCAAAGTATGTATAGTCGTGTGTGAGTAACGGCGATGGCCTCGCCATCTGTCACGTTGGCACCTAATATACCTCTGGCGGAAAGTGGGTGTGTAGGTATTACCTATACACCTCTGCCTACCCCTTCGGGGACCCTTGTGGGAAGGCGTGAGATGTAATATTAATAGAATTTTAATGAGTTATTTATTAAGCTTCCACTTCCTGCAAAGGTCATTGCAAAGTCGGACTAAATGCTTTAGGCAACATAAAGAAAAACGCCAATCTATGAGTGATGCACATATACTTAGGCACGACAAGCATAAGATAAAAAAATACCTATGAAAACAATTCAGACACAAATTCTATAGTTAATGTACCAAAACAGATTAAAATATGTCCTTCATAATTTATATCTTCCTGTCCAAATAAAAACAGTGACCTACATTTACGTATGGCTGAAACACATGGCTGAAAGAGCATAATTGTTCAGAGCAATGAGCTATGGAGGAACTACATACAAGGAAAAAAACATCTTAAAGTAGGTTTGCAATATAATTTGACATGCAAATGGTCATAAGGAAAAACATGATTAAAAGAAGTCAATAGCATCTTATCAAGTAAAGTTTAAAGGTATTTAGTTTTTATTATGTTAGTTTAAATTAAGTTTAAGTGCCATGATGGCTGAGTTGATTAAATAGTGATTAGTATTGTATTATCATTTCTGAGTTTAAAAACAATAATTTGTGGTACCGGAACAATATGGTCATGATAAATATTGTAAGGGAAGATGCATATGTTTTAGAAGAATTGCAAATATGTGTGCAGTCTACCATTGGGTTACACTTTCAGATGAAGTGTTTTATTGGGTTGTTTTATATATTTCAGGGCAAACATGTTCTTACAATTCTGGTGTAAAATGGGTACGTTCTTTAAGGTTCCTTGTGTGTAAGTGTAAAGATGAATAATTATTTGAGTACACTTCAACTAACTTGTACTGCAAGCCAAAGATTAGCATGAATTTCAGAATGGAGATCTTATGCCCAGAGTAACAAACACCTAATATTGAGTGGTATAACTTGTTAATTTAATATCATCATAATGTATATTTATTGATTTCACCTGCAAACCAAGTGGGCTTTATCCAAGACATAATACTTACACTTTTATAAACGCAGGGAGATTCTTGAGCACAGTCCTTGATGCCTGGTCTAAGAGAATGGAATGGTACTTGTTCATCTCTTGCAAGGCATGGATCATTCTGTTGAGGGTGGCCATTACAGCCGGGTCCTCTGAGAAGCAGCCAGTCAAATCCCAAAGAGCATTTGTGAAGGTACTGTTGGAAAATACTATGTTTTATTACTAAATACATTAACAAATAGTAAACAATTAAATTGTTATATGAATTTATTAAAAATACTGATAAAAGAACAAGTAATGCTGAATATTAGATCTAATAATACCATCAAATGATTTATAAAAACATCCTTAAAAATGTATAATAATAATAATAATATAACCACACCTTCCCACAATGGGCCCCGAAGGGGTAGGCTGAGGTGTATAGGTAAAACCCACACACCCACTTTCCGCCAGAGGTATATTAGGTGCCAATGTGACAGAAATTTATCAACAATATAAAATCAGATATAAACAAAATGAAAAGCAATAGATAATTTTAAGTGAATTCCTTGCAGGCCTTCTACAATACATAGATATGTTCTTGTAGTCAACACTAAGCAATTAGTTAAAAATATCTGGTGAATGATTAAATACCAATCATTTAACTACAAGGCAAACATCAACAAATTTGACGACCGTCTGGTCTAGTGGTTAGAGCTCCTGACTGCGAAACTAGAAGTTGTGGGTTTGAATCCCGCTGAGGGCAGATATTCGTGTGATGAACACAAATATTTGTACCTTAGTCTTGGATGTCCTATGTATTTAAGTATATATCTATCTATATAATTAAATATATCATTGTCTAGTTACCATAACACAAGCTTTGCTTAATTTGGGACTAGGTCAATTTGTGAGGAATTGTCCCAGGTATTTATTTATTATTATTATTTATAACTAACATTAAAAGAAATCTGACTCTGTACCATGATAAAAAAAGATTTACTATGAATAAAGTTAAAAATTATTTTGTAAGTCTTTTGAAATATAAGGTATTTTAAAGGAAAATGCCAGAAATAAACAATAGAGATAACTAATAGCACATGACATAATTATTGATAGCTTTGAACTGTTGAATAATCTGAAATGTACTTATTACATTCACAAGTAGCAACTTACAGTTTACTATAATTTATACTTTCATCATTCAGATAATTAGTCAAACAAACAATTACATAATAAACAAGCGTTATAGAAGAAAGGAGCACATAGTACTGACCCTCTATGACTCATGTATGTTTTTCCTGAATCTATCATGATTGAACAAGCCTTTAAAACTTTATCAAGCTTTTGCTCCAATCCATCGATACTAGCTTCTTCGGTCTCCAACTGCTCTCTACAATAATACGCCACAATTACTTATAAGATAATTAGCACGCATAACACGTTATATTTTTCACTTTCTATGAATTACTTTCATTGATTTTATACTATTCAGTTACCTAAATTTAGGAGAGTCTCTAAGGCATTCGTCAAAATCTATTAAGGGCTTCATGTTTTGAATTATTATTTTACGTTCCAACAAGTCTTTTAGAACATTTCTATTATATTGTCTCAGAAAAAATATTAAAAAATTAAGCCTCTCCAGCGTTTGCCTTGTTGACTGACGTAAAAATCTGGCATGATATGCCTACACATGCACAAATACACACACACGAGTAGAGATTGAGGCATTTAACAGTATGTTATGCAGAGATTGACATTGACAGTTTAGTGTCAAGCGGATATGTAATTTATACAACACAGAATATATATTAATATACCTACTAGTCTTTTAGTTGCATTGTTTTGTATACATACACAAGCTATAAAGTCTAATATCATATGAGCAAACTAGAGCTCGTATCGTATGTTGTGTTTGATAAACTATATAGGTAATTAATTCATGTAATACATAATTTTTAGTTTATTTATCTTTAAAATTTATATTATAATACAAAGTAATAATCAAAGATAAACTACCTATAATAATAAAATATATCCTCATGCCTTCCCACAAGGGTCCCCGAAAGGGTAGGCAGAGGTGTATAGGTAAATACCCACACACCCATTTTCCGCCAAAGATATATTTTAGGTGCCAACATGACTGATGGCGAGTCCATCGCCGTCGACTATACATACGCCTTTTTAAATTGCATCTCGGACGTATGCAGGTTTCCTATTGATGTTTTTCTTCACCGTAAAGCTCGTGGTGTGACTAATCACTGTACATAAGTCCAGAAAATCTCATTGGTTAGCGGGATTCGAACTTGCGATCTTTGTGTCTTAGGCAACTACATGATCTACTCGGCCACCACGGCTTTTTTGTTTAATTAATAATAATAATAAATTGTTAAATTTTAAATCAACTTTAAAAAAAAACATATTCTGTGGAGTTTGTTATTGTGCTGTCATGTCAATTATGAAAATGTGAAGAATGGTCGTGTGTTCGAAATGTAATTATTCTGATTTCAGATTTGTTTTAACAAGCAAGTTTTTATATATTTATAACTGTTATTTTCGTGAAAATGAATATTTTTACTAAAGATAAAGATCATAGTGAAACGGGACATATAATGACCGTTCTTCTATGTGCTTTAACGATACCAATGTCTATGTCGATGTGGATGATTAATAATTTTTACTCAAAATTCATAGTGGGCAACGATGGTTACGATGGTAAAATACTTGTTAGTTATATATATATATATAAAACACTTAAATTAGATCAGTATTCTGACTAATCATAGCTATTTAGGATGTTCACAATCATAGCTAAAAACTTGTTGAAAAGGGTTTTTAAACCTTCTATAGACATAACTACATGTCTTCTTGTATAAATTTCAACCACAGCCGTTAATATGAAAATGACACTCACTGTAATTATATATTTAAATAATTATATTGTTTTAACAGTATTTTTTGTTCCACTGACTAGTTTGCAATTTTTCTTTAGACTGAACAAACAGTGATTAAATAAATTAATAAATAAGAACAAGCATAATATGCTGTTCTATGCTTTTAATATATAATTAGGGGGGTAGGCAGAAAATAATATATAAAACTTGAAACTTTGTTTTTTCAGAGCCAAGAGTGATATCACCAAACCGGTGGTTGGTGTCTTGTATTATCCCACTGCTGACAGCTGTGTATGGGTTCAGGAAGAAGAGTGTGAGCCTTAGTGGTGCTTTGTTTGGTTTTGTGGTTGCATTCATTTTAACATTGAGCAGCTACTGCTTCTTGGCAGCACTCTTTTCTTTCTTCATAACATCATCAAAGGCAACTAAACTATATTCACATCAGAAAAAAAAGATTGAAGCAGATTTTAAAGAAGGTAGACTGTAACTTCAGTATCTTTTTTAGAGCAAGATCAAGCATTTATGCATCAATACTTCACTGGGATGCTCAGGGAATTAGCCCTGATAACTTAAATGAACTGTATTTATGCAGTTTGTTATTAGCCATAAACAAATACAGACTCACTGCCCTGATATTATTTCAGGAGGCCAAAGGACATGGGTACAGGTGCTCTGCAACTCTGGTATGGCCACACAATTGGCCATATTATACTTGCTGGATGTTGGAGCATCAGAAAGGCCCATAGATTTTGTTAAAGACTACAGAGCTTCATGGCTCTCTATGGGAGTACTTGGTAAGACCTATTTGGTGTTGATCTTATTTAATTAACTAATAACCTGTAATCAATTTAATATTTATAATCAGATGTTATATGACTGCTGGGCATTAACTTAATTTACAGGTTTTCAGTTATGAACAAGCTTATATTATATTATATGAGCCATGGTGGCCAAGTGGTTCGAGCAATGGCCTGCGACGCAAAGGTCGCAAGTTCGAATCCCAACTGTACCAATGAGTTTTTCTGAACTTAAGTACAGTGATTAGTCACACCACAAGCTTTACGGTGAAGGAAAACATCGAGAGGAAACCTGCATACGTCTGAGAAGAAATTCAAAGGCGTATGTATAGTTGAACTTGAGTAATGGCGATGGACTCGCCATCTGTCACATTGCCGAGTCTGCCCACCCCTGCCCACCCCTTCGGGGACCCTTGTGGAGGCGTGAGGATATATAGTATAAGAGTTGTCCTGCCCAGCTTTGCTTGGCGTGATAAAATAAAAGCCATGGACCCAGTGGCGCCACCTATCGGGTCCAAATTTGAATCTAAACCATTATCGAATCCACCTATAAGCACACAGAACATTTCCTTAAAATCAGTCCAGCCGTTTACAATTCTATAGGGGACATACAGACAAAGTCATTTTTATATATAATGAAGATTATCAACTACATATAGTAAGAAGTTCTGTTGCATGGGTTCAAGTCTTTGACAATGAACTAGCACTAATTTACTTATTTAATTTACATAATATAGGTATGAATAATACAAGATCAAATTGATCAGACTTATGGATAGGAATGTCAAGAGCATTCAAGCCTAAGAGTAAAGCAGAACCATACAACATTTAATTTACTTAAACCTTGTTGCAGGTGTGTTTGCATCATGTAATGGGGACACATGGGCTTCCGAACTTGGAACAGTTTTTTCAAAATCAGATCCATTTCTTGTGACCTCATTGAAGAGAGTACCAAGGGGTACAAACGGAGCAATTAGTTTAATAGGAACATTGTTCAGTGCTGGTGGAGGAATGGCAATTGGGTTATCATATTATTTGGCAGTTAGATACTTCAGTGACACAAACCTGTGGATATATAGTCCTCCTCAATGGCCATTGATTATATTTGGAGCCCTTGCTGGATTTCTAGGGAGTCTCATAGACTCAATATTAGGTGCAACTTTGCAATATTCAGGTAAGGTCCTGCCTCTATTTATCTCCACTTTTGTTGAGAACATCTAATTAAATTTAGACTTAGACTAGACTCTAGACTTACACATCTAATAGACAGGTTTTCTACCGGTATAATCCTGAATGATTTAAAAACCACTTTGTCCACATGCCTGAGTAAGTTGTAAAGATGTTTTTCTTCCTCAGGAATGAATAAAAGCGGCGTAATTGTGTCCGATTCAAAATCTACCGTGAAACATGTATGTGGAAGGAGTATTTTGGACAACCATAGTGTGAATCTCGTATCTTCTGTTATCATGGGCTTACTTACACCCACACTTTGCAAGTACATCTGGCCACTTGTTTGAACTGTAAGCGAAAACCAGTAATTTTTAAATTAACTAATACTTAACTTATTAAAGGCTTTCTCAGGTATGTATGTTACTACCATGGTCATATAATTTTTTTTATATGTCCATGGTTACCTCTAACTTTTTTATTTTCTTATTGCAGCTATGTTTGTATATATTTATGGTTTTGTAAATGTATTTATGAGCAAAAGTACTTACGGTAATTAAAAGTTTTAGTTCATGTATTCTTTTTTAAAAGCAGCTCTTGTACATAATTGTTTAAAACGATATAGCTTTTATTCATTGTTTATCCTTCCAATGGGTAACTGGAATTACCCATTAACAAAAATGGTACTTCCGGCCAAAATTATGAGAAGCTTAAATAAATACTCGTAGATTTACGCTTACTTCGTACTTATCCAATCTGCCACTGGTAAAGTTACCCTATCTCTTTACAAAGTGCAACATAGACCTCGATTATTTGGCTTGTCTACTGTTGTTTATGATGACCCTTAATTCGTGTTGCATCCTGCCTTATCCAGGCTCTAGAGCCCTAAACAGTCGTTATTTTCTTTCGATTTTCTTTATAGAAGCCCAAATTCCAGTAATTTTATTCGAAAGTTACTAAGTAACTGCTTAACCTCAGGAGGGCCCCGGATGTTTAGAAGAGTCGCATTACGATATGAAAGTAATGTAGATCTTCTGTTAAATCGAATGGTGCTACTGCACACACGGTACATGTTAAATCGTTTTACGTTTTACTATATCTTTTCAACTATATTTTGTAAATGATTTTGCTAGTAGTATGTTGAAATGGAATGGTATTATTGAGTGTTTGTTTGTCTCTGGATGCGATCATCGAACTCAGTCGTATATCAAATTTTCTCCATTTGATATTATTCGGAATAGATTTATTAATATTCTATATTCTATTATATTATCAATTATAAAAATTCTTTTAATTTATAAAGACGTTTCAAGTGAGATTTTTTTTTAAAACTGACAAATAACCGTTAAATACTGCAAATCTAGTTTTAGTTGACTGTTGTGTTGTATTTAAATGTTAACGATCGTAGTAAAATAATCCATGTGCTGGCCAATAGATTGCGCTTGTTATTTAGCAAAGATTACAATGTATACTGTAACATTATTTACGACTTTTTACTTTTATTTTGATGACTACAGATGTGCCCCAGTTACTATTTGAACGGAAACCTGTTTGGGCTTGTATTTGCACCTAAAATTATTATCTGTATATAATGTACTACTTATATATGTAAAAATAAAAGTAGAAAATCCAAATAGGTGTTTTATTTTATATTTAACCTTTCCTGTGACGTCAGTGCTTATGCTAAAATTATACATTATTGTTTGTATACCACCGTTGCTGGAGCAAGTTTGCAATACATTGTAGTCTGGCTGTAGCCTGCAGCTAGCTTTAATGGAGCATAATGCACTAAAACATTTGTTAAATTCGGACAGAGAATACTATCCACGATTTAGACCAGGGATGTTGCGGATGCCGATTTTTTGCACATCCGCGTATGCGGATGCGGATATATAAAGGCTCACATCCGCGGATGCGGATGTTTAAGATCTGATATAAATCTATACAAATAAATACAATTTTACTTAATACATATGGATGTAACACAGTACCTATACAATTTTTTTTTTTAACTTTTGTCTGTTTGTCGGTCTGTCTGTTTTTCCGGCTAATCTCTGAAACGGCTGGACCGATTTTGATGGGACTTTCAGTGGCTGGTGCTGAGCTGAGCTGATGTAAAAAGGAGAAAAACTTGCCTAATTTTATTTTAGAAATCAAACAAAAATTTTTTTGTTGAATTCCACGCGGTTGAAGTAGCGGGCACATATGAATGAAGAATTATAACAATGATAATTAAAATTGTTATTTAACAAAATAGTAATGTAAAGTGCTCCTATTTTTTTTAACTTCACTTACTAAATTTCATATTAGTAAGTGAAGTAAAAAATAGTTGCATTATACTAAATAAACAATAATATTGCCGCCTTTTCTAATTCAAGGTGGTTACATTACAATGGACGTGACAACGTTAAATTTTTTGCGGAAAATGCGTATTAAATGGAATTTAAAAAATGGTTTCTTTTTAATTTTAATGTTGATGTTAATAAGCTTTTCAATAATTAAAAAAAATATATATTATAATCAGCCTTTTTGACTGAAACACCAATCACAGCGCATGACGTCATACCTACGAGTTGCTTTCGCGCACTATTGAAAAAGTAATTAAAAAACGGCTTTAAAGTACGCTAAACCTTAATATTTATTACGGAAAAATAGGTTTTTTTTTTCGTAAATAATAATGTGTATTACTTCATTATAGGTTCAAAATCTTTCGTCATGCTTATTCCATATATTACTTTGTGTCGGTGGTGACATTGTTAATAAACTTGTTAGATAATCAATAACGGGACACTCGCTGAAAAAATAAAGGATATTGTTATAAAACAATAAAGTTTACCTACAATAGATGCGGATGCGAATATTCGCAACATCCCTGATTTAGACTATGAAAATAAATGTTTGCCTCAGTTTCATACAAGTCCCGATACGCCGCAATGTACAAATTACAATAAATAATGAATGACATATAAATTATTTGTAAATCGCGACAACTTACAAGAGAAACAAAACGTTACTGCACTGCAATTGCAAGCAAAGAGTAAAATATGCGTGAAACTGTCACGCACGTCCCACACGCACTTGCTATTATTGCTACAGCGCAACGCAAACAGTGTAGCCCATAGATTAGAGTATAGGGTGTATAACCTGTTTAAAACATCCTCCAAACTACATTAATTGTGATTTGTTATAGATAATATTTGGTTTATGTTATATGATTGTCAGTTTCTGCCTAGTATTACTTAATAAAATTTCTACTCCGTCCGTCAAGGTAATAGTCGTCTGTGGTGAATCACTATAAATTTATTTCCACATCTGTGGTATAGTGCATCTCCTTTGTTTACAATTTTACAAAAAGGAAAGTAAATAAAACAGTGTCTTTACGTGACTCATATATGCAGTTTGATTGATTTGCTGCTCTAATTAATAACAGATATTGTACTATATATTACTATACACCAAGTATTATATTATAGTATTTGTTATATACTTATTAGACAGTGTTAATCAAGATATTATTTTCCAGTTACATTAGGTGAGTAATGGTGATGAGAATCTGAATAAAACCATGCCATTGCCAATTGAAGAAAGTCCTATCATAAATGCTGATATAGAACATGATGTGACAAGCAGTCATCGAAATCTTGTCGAGGCCGAGTTTGGTGAGTGATTTCCTCCCTCATTTATCTTTTGTTCAACATTTCCATATTAACCATAAATGTGCGTACATGTATATCCATACTGGCACATGTTCAATACCGTTGGCCTTACGGGGTGATGTGCCTAAAGACAGGGGCCTTTAAGCCATTTAAGATAAGTCTATATGATATAATAATAATAAAATTTACTTGTAGCTGAAGAAACGACAGGATGGATCAAATGTCGCACTGTGCTGGGCATCATGGGCTTTCTTGGCTTTGCCAGTGTATATGCTATGCGAGTAAACTTGTCTGTAGCCATTGTGGCTATGGTCAATACTACTAACATAGTTCCTTCTAGCAACACAACATTAGACGTCTGCCCAGCAGCAACACCCAGTAATAGCACCCCCACTGTAAGTATACTGGTACTAAGGTTTTTAACTTTTGAACTTCGGAGGTGGATAAAATATTTGTACATTACATTGTTACATATGCATTTGACCATGCATACATACATACATATCATCACATTGAGTCCGTAATGGTAGGCAGAGAGTATAGAGTGCAATTTCTCCCTAGTCTTACATATCTCTTTTAAAGTAATATAAAATGCAAAAAATATAGCCTCCTTAAAGAACTATGACATTTTATTTTAAAGTAGTCTTTGCTTACCCTGCAGAATTCCACTTTAACCCATCTACCTCTCTTTACTATTAATTTCTGTTTGGAAATTTTTAATGACCTGTAGTCACACAATGTATTTTTATCAAATTTTTTGTATTCCTTGCAGACATCCGGTGAATTTAATTGGTCAGTGGAACAACAAGGAATAATTTTAGGTTCATTCTTCTATGGATATGTATTGACACAGGTAAGGTACCAGTCAAAAATATAAGATCACCATTAGTTCCCAACATAATGTTTAAAATAATTAGGTTCCAGGTGGCAGGATATCTGAAATGTATGGAGGGAAATTAGTGTATGGTATAGGAGTACTGTTTACAGCGATATTTACATTACTAAGTCCAATAGCTGCCTACACTGATTACTCATTCTTCATTGCTGTCCGTGCCCTTGCGGGCTTAGCTGAGGGAGTTACATATCCAGCAATGCATGCCATGTTGGCACGATGGATACCACCTTTGGAGAGATCAAAGTTTGCTGCTATTGTATATGCTGGTGAGTATGTGATAAAAAAGTATATGTTATTTCTGACCATAATAAAAATATTTTGGTGCCCAAGACAAAAAAGTGAAGTGTTGCTTAAAAGGGCCTTGCAGAGCTGTTAATGTTGGTTCAAGGCCGTGTTAGAAATTTATATAGATATTTATGTTCATTCTTATGTCTCCCCTAATAATGTTTTATCCATTATATGCTTGGTAAATACCTCACATCAAATTTAAAGACATATTTACATATGTAACTAAATGTTTTGTGAATATGTAAAAATGATTGCTGACTAACTGAAGGATCCATGATCTTAGTTCATGTGTAATTCTTTTCATCCCTTAGATATGCCTCAGGGGTACATTATTAGTATTGTATAATTGTAGAGAAAAGCAAGTCTGTTCAACAAATATTGCACCATCATTAGCTGAATATTTATTGCAGCAACTACTCCCTGAATTATCTGATAGGTTATACCTGCAGGGTCTATATTGTTCTTGTTGTGGACATTCCCCAATAACTATCCCTATTGTTGCGGGGTTATTTTTATATGCATGTTATTGAAGATCACAGTGAAATGTGGGATCCGGGATTTTTTTCTTCATTAAGATTGTCTTATAATTAAACTGTTTCCAGGTTCAAACATAGGCACAGTAGTGACACTTCCTATATCAGGTTGGCTGTGTACCCTGGAATTTGCAGGTGGCTGGCCACTCTGTTTCTATATTTTTGGCGGTCTTGGTGTCATATGGTTCATTGGGTGGATGTTTTTTGTTTATGACTCACCGCAAACACATCCAAGAATATGCCCCAAAGAGATAGAGTACATTACCAAGTCTATAGGAACAACAGTGAGTATAATTTTAAGACTAATTAAACACTAAAGCTGATTTAATATGGAAATTTCAATAAACATCAATTAAATATCAATTATCAATAATGTGGGATGTTTGTTAGTCATACTATGACCTCACAGCTGTTCTGCTTTACTGATTTTGTGTTCTCATATAGTAAACATAGCTACACAAAATTTTATCTCTATTACTGCAACACTACGGCTTATGTCTATTCAGACACTGTTCTTCTATGTATTACACATTTACATATATAGGTACATGCAGATTTGCTAGACATATTTTTACGTAATTCTCAGTATTATTAATGACTTATAATAAACAAATGATTTTGATTTATGTATGTTATCTTACTTACCTATGAGTGGCTCCTGGAAACTATGTTTACAACAGACATACACTACGTATAGTGTTATCTTCACGCCTACCTTGCCTCCCCGAAGGATAGCCATAAGTGTTTGTATTCACAAACCCACTTTTCGCCGGATATGTTTTAGGTGTCAGATGGCGAGTCCATCGTTGTTTCTTAAGTATGCCTTTAGATCCGTCTTGGAATTTCGTTTCATACTTTTATTTATCGTCCAAATTAGCGTAAATGACCATGCATAAATAAATATGCAGGTTTCCTATCGATGTTTTAACGGTGAAACCGTTTTGAGGAAAGCTCGTTTCGTGACAAATTACTGTAGTATTCAACTTTGCTGTGATCTTCTGTAAGGGATTTTGAACAGATTCTGTCTGTCCTATGCCTCTTCTGCTACATCTTTCCACACTAAAATACTGAACTAACTAAAACACTAAAACATTTTTTCATTGTATATTTCTATTTTATTTAAGGAGGATAGCACGCCGATGTCAATACCTTGGTGCAAGTTCCTGAAGTGCGTGCCTCTGTGGGCGATTCTCATCGCGCAATGCGGCCAGTCTTGGGTGTTCTACACTCAGTTCACCGAGCTCCCCTCTTACATGAACAACATACTGCACTTCGACATCGTTGCGGTAAATTGATATAGTGTATTTTAATAGTCGCCGTGTTTGATCTCAGCGTTAGTTGCAATACTAGAAGCATGTGCTGATAACTTTTGTTTTTGTATGACGTAACCTGTGGTGAATACGTTTTATGTTCAATCGACGAAACCTGCGACGTGTATTGCATCTGTAGATTTTTTCTGAATGAATAAGTAAATAATAAGTATTAAAAATGTTGATGAGTTAAATAAGTATGGGTTTGAAAGTGTTCGTATGTACAGTGTAAGGTATCACATCATTTGGTGATATTTGTTTTCTTACCAAAAGTAATACTAGTGTATCATGTCTTTACATTTAACAATACTATATATATATAATATATATATACTGTATGCTCATTCATATTTTGGTATAAATGTAATTGGTATTTTTCCTTGTTTATATAGAATGCGCGATTGAGTGCCCTGCCGTATTTGACGGCGTGGATTGGTGGTATCTTGCTGTGCACTTTCGCGGATTGGCTTATAGCCAGGGGATGGATCTCCCGCCTCAATAGCATGAAACTGTGGAATACTATTTGTGAGTTTGAGCTACACACTTATATTCATATTAATCAATCAAACAGCCTTACGAGCAAAGGCGTTCTGTCCAACACGCCAGTGTTTCGGGTATCATATATACAAACAATAATGTCATTTGTTTGATTGTGTGCAAGCATAATATAGTCCGTTTATACAGTGTAGATAGCGCCATCCACGAAGACGCGCCTTACTATTATTCCCTATAGTTTAAAGTGTAAGTGTGCAACCTTCCACTAATGTTTGGGTATTATCGGTACACACTGATTACCTATGAGCACACCTACACTACAATTAATACTAGCACTAATACTACTAACCTTAGCATAATAATTATTTTGCGTGAACTGTTTGGTGAAATAAATTTATTATTATTATTTAAAGACTCAGGTCATACTCCCCGCGACCCCCACGGCTAGAAATTGGTGGGGTGCGTCTTCCTGGATGGCACGATCTATAAATAGTAGCAGTGCTTATTGGCAGTCTTCTGTTATATGGAGGAACTGTCTGAATTGGCCGACATAAGTTTTGAATGGAAGAGCAGTTCTCCTTCCCTCCTTCCCTTCCGCGCACTTCTCTTTAGATGCTCACATCCAGTGATCAAACAACATCAAACCCCCAGTAAAAGTAAATCGAAATGAATCCTTAAAATATGTCTGATATCCATCTTTAAACCGACCAAATACGTTACTGTCGTTCACAATTTTTTTGAAATAATTGTTTGTCTATTTATAAGCGGCTTTACGTTACCTATGAACTGTAGGTCTAATAGTGAGGCTGTGAAGCAGACAGCGAATGGTTATGTGACGTGTATGCGTATGCGCAGCGGCGGCGGTGCCAGCGTTGGGGCTGGTGGGCATCGCGTGGGCGGGCTGCGACCGCGTGGCTGTCATGCTCCTACTAAGCATTGCTTCAGCATTCGGCGGAGCCTCCTATGCTGGTACGACTTATATAACTTTACCACTGTCTGTATGTTTTTTTTATCCAATCCAATCCAACAAAATATATGGATCTGTCTGGATCTCAGTCCGCGTTCTGTATAAAAAAGAGGAACAAAAAAATATCTTCCCAAATTTCGCATTTTTAATATTAATAGGATTAGAAAGGATTTTTTAAAATTTAAATTCTTCTTCTTACAGAAACAGAGCTGGGAATAAAAGCTGGGAATGTATTATTTTACTTAAAATTGCAGGTAACCAGATGAACCACATCGACCTGTCGCCCCAGTTCGCGGGCACCATGTACGGCATCACCAACGCGGCGAGCAACATCTGCGGCTTCATGGCTCCCTACGTCGTGGGCCTTATTATAAGCCCGGATCAGGTCAGTGTTGCAACCACTCCAAGCCAGCATCCGAGCGCATTACAGCAGCGTTCTAAGTCGAGGTCTGTACCCTCAGGGCACTCTTTAGCTGTTTGCATAGCACCTTAAAAGTTCCTGGCTGGAGGCCTCGGTCGCGCTATTATTCGGTTAAGTAACCAGTAACGGTTGTTTATTTGAACATGTATTCACTTCAATTGTCTTATAGTGGATCCAATCTTTGCACTTAATAAGTAAAAAATGTGTTGTAACAGAACACACTTAACTATTTATTGAAAATAGTTGTGTAAATGGTTTAATGTGCCTGTCTGAACTTTTTATTTCGTCCGGATTTTTTTGTTATCTCCTGATGATTTCTATGGATGTGTTATTTACTAAAGTGATGTATATTTCCAGCAAACTCTAGGCGAGTGGCGCGAGGTGTTCTATCTAGCGGCCGCCATAGATCTCGGCACCAATCTGTTTTACTTGTTCTTTGCCAGTACTGATGAGGAGGTGAGTTCATATCTCGCAAATACCATATTAAAAGTAGAGAGTAAGTTGACTCTACTTACTTAACCTTAACGTTGAGTCTCCCTACTGTTAGTCCTATAATTTTACGGTTGGGAGACTAATTACTTTACCTTCACGCCTTCCCACAAGGGTTCCCGAAGGGGTACGCAGATGTGTGTAAGTAATACTTTTGCGCTACAAACTGATGGGAAGTCCATCGCCGTTCCTCAAGCACAACTACACATACCTCTTACTTCTTCTCTCTTCTCATATTCAGGTTTCCTCGCGACATTTTCTTCGCTATAAAGCTCGTGTGACTAATCACTATATTTAAATTCAGAAAAACAACTACTATTATAATATGCTTGCTGATACATATTGTTTAACCTTTTCTAATTGAAATCGTGTAACAAGTGATAAGCATTAACCATTTCGCTGTTTGGTCGACAGGACTGGTCCCGGGTGGAGAGCGAAGAGCTGACAGCTTCAGCACCTGTGGAGAGCATTCTCTTCCCCGAGTCATAGGGCAGGCCCAAGGCTCACACCGGCGACACTATTCTCTAGCACCCACGTGACCACATTGCTATATCCGTCACTTGTATAAAGACGATATAGCCGGCACATAACTAGAACATTGTGCGATTGAGGTACCTCATGATTAAATATAACCCTTTTCTCTCATACAGCGCTCTAGTTATATGCCGGTTATTATAAATAGCCTTCGGAACGTTGTTGCTTCAACATATTGTTATTTCATCTCTCCGTTGGATGTTTGTCCGTTGCATGGTCATATAGCTATTCCAAATACACCTTGAAATATGACTGAATTGGTTTGCTACACTATTTATTCAAGGTATTTATGTTACAAGGTGAAACGCAATGCGAACATATACTGCAAGTATCGAAAGTTTTTCGCATTAATCTAGATTGTATGGTGAAACTGTGATGGTATTTTATAACTACGTCTATAATATTAAGAATAATTATATCAAAGAATTTAATAATTTCGTAAGTCGTAACATTCTATTGTAACCCAAAGATGGTCGTCAAGTGATTGGAAAGTCATTGTTAGTAATTAGAGACAAGATTTTATTATGAAACAGATTTTCTAGGATTTGAAACAATCAAATATAAAGGTGCTTTTGAACATTAATGGTAATTAACCGAATTATTTTGTCATACCTTAATTTAAATTAATATTATAAATACTTATTTGTGCTCGTGAATTATTAAAATAAAATATTGTTAGTTCTGTGAATATATGCTGTGGTAATATTGTCAGTATTAACAAAATTGTAAACGTTCTAAAACGCGGCTTCGTCATCATGATACAGAGATGTGAGGAACAATAATTTTATTGTGATCATAAAATCGCATTCTGGAATTGTTGTGTACAGGTGTCCGTACACTCCAGGATTTATTAATTAGTTTTTTATTTGTCACTTAAGGGTTCAGGTCTCTACAGCCTAGCTTAGTGCACAAACGATATAAAATACGGAATTGATCTCTCTCGCTCATCTCTTATTAATATACATAACTAATGTGTACGCCCCTCTACGCCGGAGACATATCGAGGTGCCAGTGACAGATGGCGCTGACATTGATGCACGATTTTACAAAACTTCATTGTATTTCAAACATATTCAGGTTAGTTACATAGAGTTAAGAAAACCCATTGGTACATTGGGCTTGGGTTTCCATACGAGCATATAATTGAACCCCTCAGGGGTTAGTATAGAGAATTTAACAATGTCAACAATTCCACTGTAGACATACAACATTATTTCTTTTTATAGACGTTCATCAAACTTTTATACTCGTTCGCCGGTTGCAGGATTCCTAACGTTACAATCCTACTAATATTATAAAGCGAAAGTTTGTGAGTGTGTATGGGATGTTTGTCACGCAATCACGCTAGAATGGTTGAGCGGAGTTGCATGCAATTTGCCACAGAGATAGATTATTAGCTTGATTAAAACAAAGGATAAGTTTCGTTCCGAAAATAAGTGGATAAAAATTATACTAATGATAATCCTTTATAAAATACCTTCCTGTTGACCTATTCTCTGAACATTGTTCACCTGTGCACAAAGTAACATAACATTATTACTTATTAAACCGTAATCCAAAAGAATATGGATTATGGTTAATTGTCTACAGACAGTTTATTGTCTTTTTTGACCTTCCAAGGTATATAATTTGATTCACTTGCTTTAGAGAGTGCCCTGGGGAATCCAGGTCTCGCCTTGGCCGCCACCAATCTAATAAGAACATATTGTAATGTGCGAATGTAGTGAATACGGAATTAACCTTATGATTACTTCATAAATCATACGCCTGACGGTACAAATCGTACTAGCTCAATGTATAAGCTTAAATATAACTCTTAAATATAACATAATTTTAAAGATTTCATTACACTATAGCTAGATATGCGCAATAAGTTCCGTATTTATTTAATTTTTTTTATCGTTTTATAAGATCTACTCTTACTTAGATAAAATATCAGGTGTTAATGAATGGTCATATTATCTCGTTATATATATGTTGGTATTGAAACAAAATTTATCAGGTTTGTGCATGCCATTGGATTCATTGCTTAGTAGTTGTCAAATTGCCAATTGCCAAACCATCAATTGTCAATTGTTTTATTTATTTGAAGACAATTTATTTACAAGTAGTTATACTATTATGAACATATCCAGTCGCACAAAACATGGTTTTAACAAATCTTTTGTCGTCACGCTAGAGATCTACAACCCTAAACTAGATACATTACATTAAATACATACATAATTAGATTTTTGAGGTTCAAAATTTAAATCTAAAATCTTTTATTCAACATAAGGGACACAGAGAAAAGTAATTGAATATCAAATACTATGTATAAAACTACAGTTATGTATAATTTTCATATTATTATACATAAATTGCACCTGAAAATTGCCTGGACGTTGAATGGTGGATGTTCGCGTAAATAGTGATAGAAGTGGGATGAGAGGGTTTAAAAATAAAAATTACTGTATGTAGAAAAATTTTTAAGTTCCTACAGATTAACCATATAATTGATATAGGAAACCATGAAAAAGTATTAACTCCTTTTTATTAATCAGGGAGAACAGAGGAAAAACGTCAATATAGAAACTCACCACATAAAATGACGAAATTTCAAAACTTGTATAATGTTTAAAGCAAATTAAACACCCCATTTTAACATATCATTTAAAAAAACAACACAACATTATTTCGGTGCAAATCACAATAATTTATCGGTTTGTATATGATTCCCATATTTTTTACAGTTTTGTAGACCGGTTTTAGTGATGCACTTAAAATTAAAACAGCACTTTCAAACATTCCCAAATAATTTTACTCAACGTATAATTAAGTTTAGTGAGCCTTACATTACAGTATTCACATGTGATGAATTGTTTTCAGAAGCGCATGACAAATATATATGGCGATGTTATTTTCATTTTAATTAATTTATTATGAAGGTATGTAATATGTTAGCTTACAGAACTTTTCGTTTCTTTATTATTTTACTATGTTTTTAGCTTTGTTACTCACTAGTTTGCTTAGGATACTTTATACTGACATAATGTCTGTAAAGTTCAAAGCTGTTCAGCCAGCGGTTCAAACGCCACGAGAAAAAAATGTTTCTATAGATTTTGACAACTTGCGTACGTAACGTACGTAATATGTCAACAACACTTCCTAGTGACTATTGATGAAACGTCACTTAGACAGCACTGTCAATGTCATTGAGATAAATGTAGATATTAAAACCATTGATATACTGATATTATTGAAGAGAAAAAAAAACACAAATTCTCCTTATAAAACAAGTTAAATCTAAAAACCAAGCCTACATTTCTTTAAAATCTTATCTGTCTTATGGCACTGTTTAAGTTTAAGAGAAATAAATGTATGTAGTCTTTGTTTAAATCACGTTTATTCACTTCAGTGTTAGTTTAATTTGTGTTTATGTACGGAATCTCCATTATTGTGGCGCGCTTTGATATCTCCAGTTTTATTCAACAAACTATATTTTACTTATGAACTAGCGTAGTTATTATTTGCTGTGATTTGTATCCGATCGTTTTAAGTTATTTAATAAATAAATGAATGTATTTTTCTAGTTACGGCAAATAAAGTTTATAAATTAAATATACTCTACTATCTTTCACTATCTTTTGACTACAGTTTTTTTTCTATCTTTCATCATTTTCTAAGTAAGTAAATAATAATGAAGTTTTAAATTATTTATGTATAATAATAATATATCCTCAAGCCTTCCCACTAGGGTCCCTGTAGGGGTAGGCAGAGGTTTATAGGTAGTACCCACACACACACACTTTCCGCCAGAGTCGTTGTATTTTAGATGCCAACGTGACATGGCGAGTCCATCGCCGATACTCATGCACGACTATACATACGCGTCTGAATTTCTACTCAAACGTATGCCAGTTACCTCTCTATGTTTTCCTTCACCGTAAAGCTCGTAGTGTGACTAATCAATTTACTAAAGTTCAGAAAAACTGATTGGTACAGTCGGGATTCGATCCTGCAACCTTTGTGTTTCAGGCAACTACTCGAACCACTTGGCCACCACTTTACTTAGACATAAATATGAAATTAAATTGAAACCAATCTTACATAAATCGAATCGAGCAAACACTCAAAGATGGGAACGTCAAGAGTATCTACTCGAAACCGGCGAGCATGTATAAAAAGCTGCTGAATGAGAAGGAGATGTCAGGTCTGTAAATCTAGGCAGAATTGACGCTCTACTAACTCTACCTACCCCGTTAAATAGGTACTTTGGTTGATGTATATGTTTTTAGGTACTGAAGTAAGAAAAACTAGCTAAGTGACATTCATCTAATGGCAGCGTCGGGTTTATCGTATGCATATTGTATCCATTTATCACTTTCAATCTGTGAATACAATTTCATTTTTATCACGATGATATAATAAATTATGTATTTTTTCTAAGATTCGAAGAAAAAAATGGACAGCCTGTAATAATAACGCGTTAGTTTTTTTGGATCCTAATTGCGTTCGTGTCGACCGCGAGAAAATTATAACTTGCAAGCAAGGCTGCAAGGGAGCAGACGAATTCAGCTGCAATCTTTACACTATCCCCGACGTAATTACGGAGTGTGAACGACCGCGCGTCAATACTAATATTTGTTTTCGCCCCGAAGTAACACTTTTTGTTCGGGATGTGAGCGTTTATCGAATAACGAGGTGTAGCTCACGTGTAATCATCACAGTCGCCAATTTCCAAATGATCTTTTTATAGGCAGGTGTCGCGTTCCCCAATGTGGAGATTGAACTCGATAATAGTGTGATTAGAATTTGCCATTATGGCGTCAGAAATCCCGGTAATAATGGTTGCCTCAACTTCTGAACACGTATGCCAGGTCGACCGGCAACTCCGAAGATTAAGGGAAAACCTGAATGTAAATCGCACAGGTTAGGTTGATGCAAAATGTTTTTGGGAAAAAGAAAAAGGAAAAATGGAGCTGGACCCAACTGTCGGAACCCTCTGCTGAGGAGCTTCAGCTTTGAAACTGATATTATTATTGTACTGAGATTATATTATACATTCATGGGCTTGCTTTGTGGTTGCTGTGCGTGTGATGCTGAAACTCTGAAACCGTTCATAGGTATGTGTTGTTAAAATACACAATGGTACCGTTATGTGGTCTGCGTGGGTGCCTTGTTAGCAGGATGGATTGTTTTGTCATGTTTTAAGAGTTAAAATACAATGAAGGCCTGTAAAAGTAAAAAACGGCGTTTATTTAACCTTTCTACAATGTCATAAAGTGGGAGAAGAGTTTGAACCAACAATGGTGCTGTTATTGGCAAACCCTTGCAATTAACTGTTAACAAATTATTATGGCGAGTTAAACGCGCTTGTCGAACATTTTGGCCGCTATTGTCCTTTTGTCGAATACACCTCAACCTTCGACATCATCTGAAGTCCGAAGGGCGTCTTCGATATTTGAGAAAAACTTTACGAGCCGCCAAAGGCACACAACGCGAATACTCGCAACAAAACATCACGAACTCAATGTCCGCGTTTATGGCGTTCGAACCTTGGAACAATGTGTGCTTTTGTTTGAGGACACAAAAGACGACAGTTGCGACTTTTTCATCTATTTAAAATTTAACGGTTTCAATAAATAAAATACAATATTGGTTTTGCATTATAATAACCTCCCTAAATGAGACAGTACGTATGTAACCTGTATAAACTAGGATTTTCCAGCCCGCAGACGTGTGACTGTATATCTTCATAATTAATGGATAAGTTATTTCCGAATGGAAATATGGTGCGTCGTTAAATTTAGACTATAATAGACATCCAGTCTAGGAAGTTCAAAAGAGGCTATAATTGGTACACGCGCATGTAAATAAATATTTATTTCTATAGTGCCTTACAAAAAGGGGGCCATCGGCGTGAGATGTTTATTTTCGATCCGATCCATATCCGTGGCAGAAACCCCGAAATGCATAAAAATTTGGCTATTCAAGTACTTTATGCTAGCAGGCTGTGGTCTGTTATTGTAACAGATAGTAACAATAACAGACCAGTGTTCTTCCAAAGACAAAGTGTTCGGGCGTCACAATTTAGCAAGGTTATATTCTTATTCACGCGTCTCTACGGATTTGTCACGGTGTTAAGCGCGTAATTATGCAGGGACTAAATACGAATTTCTTTAGAAAACTAATTATATAGCGGTTCCAAAAAGCTCGTTTCGGTAGCAATAAAAGTTGCGTTGTCATCAACAAAAAGGGTTTGTTTTGGTGCCCACGGAGCAGCCTTCCCCGAACCGCAAAAGCGTGAACAAATAAACGCGCCGCTCGCAGTGACGCTGAGCGAGTGTTTGTTGCCAACCGAAGCTAATCGCGTGTCGTTTGGAATAATAGCCGGGGAACGAGAGGCGACGCTCATTACGCGCCGGTGGCTTTGTTCGAAGGTGGACTGAGAATGGTGAATAAAGACTAGGTAATCTCTATGCAACCACACGTATTGCGCACTTACACATGGATGAATAAACGTAAATAGCTTTTAAATTACCTCTCCACTACCTAAACTCTAAATTGATCACTAGATGTTTGCGTAGGTGCTGCTGTATCCAAAAATGTTAGAAAACTACTACAAAGATAACAAAGTTTTTTTGAGTTACAAGTTCATTCTGTAGTATGTATTAGGTATAAGATACTAGCGAGCCGCCCTGGCTTCAAACGTATTGGTACAATTAGAGCATATTATGTCTCTATGTTTTTCTGTCGTGTATCGCTTAGCTCCTTTCTACCTATTTACATAAACCATAACAGAATACTCCACCTAAACTTCCCTCATGAATCACTCAGTCTACTGGTGAAAATCGCACGAAAAGCCGAGACAGATGCGGAAGGGGATTTTGTTTAAAAACATGAACTAATATAATGTAATGTCAAGTTATACGACATGATAGCTTCTTTAGAAATATCTAAAAAAGAAAGGCAGAGATCCTAACACATGTACATGATACTATAATAATAATAAATACCTGCATAAATACCTGGGCCAATTCCACACAAATTAAGCAAAGCTTGTGTTATGGTAACTAGACAACGATATATTTACTTATAATAATAATAATAATAATATATCCTCACGCCTTCCCATTTGGGTCCCCGAAGGGGTAGGCAGAGGTGTATAGGTAATACCCACACTTTCCGCCAGAGGTATATTAGGTGCCAACGTGACAGATGGCGAGTCCATCGCCGTTACTCAAGCACGACTATACATACGCCTATGAATTTCTTCTCAGACGTATGTAGGTTTCCACTCGATGTTTTCCTTCACCGTAAAGCTCGTGGTGTGACTAATCACAGTACTTAAGTTCAGAAAAACTCATTGGTACAGTCGGTATTCGAACTTGCGACCTTTGCGTCGCAGGCAACTGCTCGAACCACTAGGCCACCACAGCTTTTTTTACACAGCTTTTACTTATATAGATAGATATATACTTAAATACATAGGACATCCAAGACTAAGGTACAAATATTCGTGTTCATCACACAAATATCTGCCCTCAGCGGGATTCGAACCCGCGACCTCTAGTTTCGCAGTCAGGAGCTCTAACCACTAGACCAGACGGTCGTCAATACTAACACATATTAGTCTTAATTACTTGAAAATAAAAATAATTATTATTGTAGTCGTATCTTCCCTAGTGAAGACCGGGGTTCGTACCAGCAATTTGTAAGTTCTGACCCCTAGGCAAGATGAAGAAGTTCACACACGCATTCTTGTCTATATTACTCAAGTACTTACGGACAAGCAAGGGGCTGGAAGGGAGACCGAATAACGGTCGAACAAGCTCGATACTAAAATAAAGAACTAACGTCTTGCAAAAAATTATTGTTCCATATTTTTAGCACCATGATGCCATGTTCCGTTATAAGTCATAAAAATTAGTAAAATAGAGCAAACCTTTGTGACTCACAGGGTAGTGCCGGCAATAAACGATATTTAAAAAATATTGGTCCGTTAATTGTAACAGTCGTATTTTTTACAAAACTATGACAGTTATGTCTATGAAAAGGCAATCTTTCTTTGAAATACCAGTGGCACAGACCAATGTTACGTAACTGTATCACTTTTTATATATTTTTTTATATTCTGGGAACAAGCTGTCATCAACCATATATGGATTTGCCTACTTTGCGGTCCCTCAAGGAGTAGGCAAATTCTTCACCTTCACGCCTTCCCACAAGGGTTCCCGAAGCGGAAGGCAGATGTGTGTTGTGCCCACACACTCACTTTTCGTCGGAGACGTATTTTAGGTTGCAACGTGACAGATGGAGAGTCCATCGCTGTTTCTTAACCACGACTATACATACGTCTATGAATTTCTTCTTAAACGTATAAAAGTTTCTTCTCGATGTTTTCCTTTACAGTAAAGGCGTTGTGTGACTAATCATTGTACTTAAGAAAAACTCATTGGTACGTCTTTGTATTGTAGGCGACTACTCTAACTCTCTTCCACAAATAGACCAATTAAGCGTTTTAAAATTAAATTAAATGTATTATAATATAATATATCCTCACGCCTTCCCACAAGGGTCCCCGAAGGGGTAGGCAGAGGTGTATAGGTAATAAATACCCACACACCCACTTTCCGCCAGAGGTATATCAGGTGCCAACGTGACAGATGGCGAGTCCATCGCCGTTACTCAAGCGCGACTATACATACGCCTTTGAATTTCTTCTCAGACGTATGCAGGTTTCTTCTCGATGTTTTCCTTCACCGTAAAGCTCGTGGTGTGACTAATCACTGTACTTAAGTTCAGAAAACTCATTGGTAGGGTCGGGATTCGAACTTGCGACCTTTGCGTCGCAGGCAACTGCTCGAACCACTCGGCCACCACGGCTAACTATTATAATAATCATTGAAATAATAGTAAACTGTTATGTTGGATGATAGGCGTTTTGTTGAAGTCGTTGAAATTTAAATGTAGGGAAATATAACAATAAAAGGGTCTAGGCTCCGAATATGATTTTGTCCCATTCGGTGTCGAGACCCTTGGTCCGTGGGGTCCTAGTGCTATAAGGCTATTTAAAGAAATAGTAAAAAGGTTGGTCGACATCACAGGAGACCGAACAGCTGGCAGCTACCTCGGACAAAGAATTAGCCTAGCTATTTAAATGGGGAACGCTGCCAGTATCTTCGGAACCCTGCCTAAAGGGACAACTTTTAACCATATTTTTAGTTATTATATTATTATTATTATTTAGTAGTAAGTAACTAATTACTAGTACCTATATGTTTTGTCAATATATTTAATATTATAAATTTGTATAGTTAATTGTTACAATATCTATATATTGTAAATGAAGATCTCATGTGTAAAACATGTCAATGTTGTGTAGGCGGTATTCCATAGTATGGAAAGCAGAGGCTACACTTCATACTTTGGATGCACACTCTCGCTTTGATGTATGGCGACCGACGGACGCGAACAAATTTATGCCCACTGTCAATACATTAGTTAGACGAGCGGCGCGCCGCTAGTGATGTCAGCGGCACAACTATGTAGTTGAATAATGAGCGCACGTAACCATTGCCTTACGTGAAACAGGGAAATTAGCACGTACATGCAAGATTTTCATGTGCTAATTTGCGAAGTCAAATTCGAACATTGTGAGTATGGAATATCAGTAGGTGCTACTGAAATACGTTTCTCTATTATTTAAGTCATAGGTTAGGTTTAGTATGTTAAATAATACATGTTGTCTGAAAATAAAACAACATAACAAGATTTGAAAAAAAAAACATAAATTTATATGCTGTTATTAAAAACGTATGCAAATGAAAACGCGTACAACAATGCGGAGGCACGCGAGAGGCTGGCAGCGTGTAGCCATACTATGGTATAGCGGTCGCGTGCCTGCTATCTGTGCGCTGGCTGCTTGCATGCCGCCGGTCGCTCGCCAGTCGCGCGTCGACCACCACAAGGAGCGGTCGCGTCATAAATAAGGTGAACATATTGTTATACGTGCGCACTTTACGATCCGTGCATAGTGACTGGTTATGAAGTTCAGTGGCTACTAGAAATATGGTGACGGGAAGCCCTCAGCAGGTCGCGTCCAGCTCACTGGGCACCATGAGCCCACAGGCGCCGGAGAAGAAGACCTCCGGGGATAATAGACGGGTTGGTTGCATTATATGTATTAATTTCGCACAATATGCACTTTTAATTATATGTACTTATAATATTTCTAAACTAATTTACAATATTTTTAAATTACTTGCACTCCTACATTAGTCCATTACCTACAGTACAGTTGAATAAATAAAATAAAAATCGAGAATATTTGAGGTGCTACGAAAGTGCTACGGGTATCGAAACGTTAAGCCTACGTCCAACATTTTGGATATAAAAATATATCCTAAAAATTGGATGTAATAATATACCAACGATAAATAAATAGGTATATATTTCATGTTTATTTAACACTTCATACAACCGCTCACTGGTTTCTGAAGGAGTAGGCAAAGGTTTAACCCTCTTTAAGGCCTGACATGTGCATGTTAGACTGGCAACGTGGTATGTCTATAACCGTAATTCAGGCACCAATTCACGTTCATCTTTGAGTGTATTCTCAAACGTATGCAGGTTTCCAGAGCCCGTGACCGTGGTCATCGTGTGATAAATTCCGTAGGTATAGGTGCATTCAGTCATCATACATTTAAGAGCCGGGCTCTTGTCGGCGTCTCTGATGCAGTCCCTTCCATTTACTTCCGTCCAGCGCAACCTCTTTGACCTCCCTATACGTCATGAGAGACATGTGTACTTACGCTCTGAGAAAATCATGAGAACAGACCACCAGAACCTACAATCACTATCACTCGGCCACTGTTAAATAAATCTTAGATGTGAGTGGTTCGTGCCAAATGAGTTAATTTTGCGCACATTAGACGGACACTTGCATCACCTCAGTTTAGCGGACAGGTGCAAACAAAGGGGATCAATAAGTCACGCCGCGTCGTGAGCTCCTGATGAGACCTAAGCTATATCTAGCTCACTTTACATACAAACGTTATGTATGCACATTTCAAGGCCCTGATTTGTTTCCTGACGTCCGTATAATGCATAACTTTTTCATTCGTACTATTTATTAAACGAGGCACGAGTAACTTTTCAAACTGCCGTACTTTAGATTACGATTACTACTATATATACTATATATGCTATAGAGCTCTATAGGATATATAGTCTGCTCTTTCTTGTTTATGAACACCAATCGTAGCTGCGATTGGTGTTCATAAACAAGAAAGAGCAAACACTGGTGACTTTATAGAAAATGTACCCTTATAGTTTCGAAGCGAAATATTTGTCGGTAGTACACAGCTATTTCCTATACATAACTGTTAGCGATCGATCTACAAATATGAGATAGTAGATAGGTTATAAGCTGGATTTACATAAAGGATATGTTTAATTCCAGAAAAAACTACTTTGAAATCGAGATTCACGCGGGTGAAACTTCGGGGTACAGCTACTCATAGTGAAATATACTGTCATAAAATGTTCATCTCCTAGCTATTCTTTATGTCAAGATCTTAGCTATAAAGTTCTCAAGATTCCATTGTAAATACAAATGTAGGATAACTCATAGATAGATACATAATAAAATTTACAAAGCGCAAATCAAGTTGACAAGTGCAGTAATACGAAAGGCGCTCCCACACACAAGCCAAAGCTTAGTGGCTATTGTCGGTTGTTATTGCTGGGTCTACGTCGGCAACTTACCACCCAATAATGGTAGGCAGTGTAGGCACAACCACCCACAATCTCCTTATCTTCCTGACGGCCGGCCGCCTTAAGTGTTCAATGCGCTTCGCATTATGTATAGGGTTGGCACATTTTATCGTAAGTGCTGTTTTGATCGCAAGATTTTAGTAAGTACGGAAATATAAGTAGTAAATAAGTACACAGAGGTAGGAAGAGAGAATAAGGCGCTAGCCCGGTCTATAGTTAAACACACCACCTTTCGCATCATCCACACCCATCAACACGAGAATACTTAGCGTTCCTAACTTTGAGTGTAGTAATTTGATCTAAATTGGTGGGGACGGGCTCTACCTCTGCTTCTTCTTCCTGAAAAAATCAAATTCTGAATTTGTTCTTCGCTCATCCGCTTTATATGCTTAATATTAATTCTGTTTAATTAAATAGATAAATTTACCAAGAATCAAAGGACGAACGGTGTCAAGTCAACACCGACAGTGTGCAAGCGCTCACACGTGCACATAATATTATGTGCGACCTATGCGCGCCTTTTATCTCCGCCTTTATACCCACATCGTGACTCAAACAAACACCGACTATAATTATCATGCAAATAAGTGTTGATAAACTTTATGTCACGATGCAAAATGCTAACAGTGCACTTTACCTGTGAGTTATGATGAATTTCCCTAACACTTCAATAAGGAAAGGCAGAAATAATAATAAATAAAGGCGTTATTGACGTACAAGATTGAGTTCGGGAATCGACTCCGCTACCGCAAGCTTCCTAGTCTCGAGAGTTGACCATACCCTAGACAAAATCCCTTTCTGTTCATGCTCACGCAATCCCATATCTATAATTTGTACATACATCAGATAGCGTGAATACAAGCATAAAAGGATTTTGACGTTTTATCAGCCCATGTCCGACGATCAGACGATTTTTCAGCCCATGTCCATTTAAGACGAATCGGTCTTGTTGTCCTTCCTGTGAGGAATCATTCGGAAATCTCAGACAGCTAAATCTAGTTGAGCGATTGGTAGCCCTAGAAGCGTAGACGGTATAGTGCGGTGTGGTGTGAGTCAAGCGGTCGCGGCGGCGGCGCGACGCGGCGTAGGCCGTGCGTGGGTGACCGTGGGCTAATTGTCGTGGGAACGCGCCTGCCGCGCCCACGCGCCAAGCTCCCGCCGTACGTTTCATCCTCCTTATAAGGATCTACGTACACTAATTCACACCAAATAATCCACTTTAAATCCTCAAACTGTATTGCTTTTTCGGACACGCTTTAAAGGACGAATCTTCACAAACACGAAACTGATTCTGCCCATTTAATACGAAATGGATTCACTTACAAACCGACAGTAGGAATAGTTCAAATGGTTAAGTTACTTCACATAAATTACTTTCTAAAATGCAAAGATCTGGCTGAAAATATGCTGGCTGTGTATGTTACACACAAAATATACAGGTCCATAATTGGGTCCATAGCTACGATAGAATAGAAGATAGAAGTAACTACTCCTATTTGGATGTCTGCATATATCTGCTACTGAAGCGAGCAGTCTGTCTAGTGAGCCGTCAAAGGCTTACACAAATATGCGTCAGAGCGCGTGTGAGCGTCGGCATTAGAAGCGGTAGGTAATTCATCACGTAGCGATGATCATCGGGAGATGGCGCGTCGCGAGTGCTGGCACGGGCTCCCACGCGCCACGCCGCCTACACCGCATCCACCGCTGCGATTACTAGATAAGCCTTATTATTACACCGCGTTTGATGATAAAACGGAATGCCTCACATTGTGTAGTGACATCGTCTAGTACGTAAGTATATGTTGATAAGTGGTATTGTAATCTTAAATGTAAAATATTTACTATATATTTAAAATTGCTTTTTAATTCTCTCGTTTATAAGTGCAAAATAAGGAAATATACACAATTTTTAATTCAACCGCAACCTTGGGTAGGATGTTTCCGGAAAACGGAAATTACCAATGTCGGAACTACTTGATTATATACGGTAGCATGTTGAATGTAGATGAGTTTTTTACGATGCAATGATGAGTATACAAGTATTTAATATTACAATGGCGTATCCATCATAAGTTTAATTCAATAGAGCGCGCGTGCCGGAAGTTTGGCGTCCGCTCCCACGCTTTGGCACGCGACGCCAAACTCTGCCTCACGTGCGGGCCAACATCAAACAACATCGGCCAACATTTGCCATTATATGCCTACATCTTCGTCCCACCGTGCACTACTCATGCCAAGTTTCACCAACGTGCGGGCGAGCCGCGCCGACCTATTGCATTCCGTTGGGGATATTTTGGGCATTCCAAGAATCTGGCTTGATTATCGAGTGATTAAATTAAAACGGTTTAATCCAAACGAATACACTCAAATCGCATAATGTATCTAATTGGAATTCTCGGAATGATTACATTAAGCCTACTTGCCGTGCGCTGCGCTAATGATGTTGGGCCCAATGATCAAATATGGCTATTCGCTAAAAACATTTAATTTAATAGTAGACATTTATCCATCTCTACTTTTGCGATGTATTTACCGTCAGCTAACAGTAATAAACGTTTAGTCTCATACGTGTCTAGCAGTTAGTTGGCAGATGTAAGCGTTCATAATGTCACTGGGCGCGTGCCAATCGATTTGAATTAGCCGGCGTCTACATAGGCGTCACTCAACGGGTGTACGAAATTTAGATACTCCGTATTTTAAAATTACCATCTGTCTTTGTTATAGTTACATGAGTACCTAATGTTATGAGTATAATGAGTTTGAGTCAAAAGCTATCCAAATAATCATTTTGAGTACTATGACGCAAGGATGTTAGTAAATCACAAATTGACATAATAATGTCCTAATTCAGCTTTTGTTATACTGGATAACATTGTAGGCACTTTCCATAGATATTATGAACTCCTGATATTGGGTGACATTACTATAATTGTAATGAGATTGTATAAAAGAAGGTGGACAAGGTCGTGTTAAAACTATCTACATCAATTAGATCGATGGATTAATTGATTCGCTCGTAACGTTAACAGTACTCGAAAAGGGCAAGCAAGTATGAAAAGACTAATAAATGTGGATGCCGCCAAAGATGGCAAGTCTAGAGTGAACTATTACTCTCTACTCGCTTTGCCTACCTACTCCGTAAGGGACTCGGCGTGATGTGAGACAAATATTTATGTATTGTGTTTATAAATTATAAATGTTACGTAAAAGTGGCTGGTGTGAACTGTGCCTTGCGGCACGTGTCACATCGGTCGCCGCCGCCGTTGGCGCCGCGGGACTAAATCTATTCCGCAGGCCGCATGACTCGCCAAACGTTACGTAAAACCGTCACGTTGGCCCTGGCTGCCTCCAGCGTTCTCTGTATAGTCTGCAAATTTAGATTTTTATCCTGTACAACTGAATAATGTCAAGATAAATAAGATTCCATTTGAAGCAAAAACTATCGACTTTCCTAACGCTTCTGGTGTTTAATTTATTTACTTGAAGACCTGCTTCCATTAAACGACCTTGTCTTTTCGATAAGCAAGCAAGTAATGAGTTAGTGAAAAAGTTTAATGCCGTCTACACACACGTCTACAAGGCACAAGCTTGTCCTGTATAGTTCAGTTGAATGGGCAATTATAATAAAACAAATTAGAAACAAATATTTCAATACTTATTTTTCAATAATCTTATTGAAGTTTAAAATGAATACTCTTTTAACTAACAATTTAGGATTTGATAATTATTAACTAAATTTTATAAGAACATGTTAAACCCTGTGTAAAATTTCCCATTTCCCACTCTTAGGGTTTGGTATTTTTTCTTCATATCGGATATTTGACATAAATGACGGATTTCTGTTCCAACCACCATAAACAAAAATCTTATTGAGAACCTCATTATTTACTTGCAGTCAGCACATAAATAAATAAATTTTATTTCTACATTGGATTTTTTGATATGGGAGAATTATTGTGGAATAAGTTCTTAATACATCTTCCACAATAATTATGGTATAGGAGCTATCTATAGCCGGTTCTCAAATGCACTTTCTAGAGACTTGATACATCAATTTGTACCCGTCTAGGTAATTTATTGACTGTATGTAGATGCCATATAGAGAAGTCCCACCGTACGAGTCGCGTGATGTATTATCCAAATCCATTAACAAATGAGGCGCCCCGCAGTTCCAATCTGCACGTTAACTGTATAATTAACATGGCTAGTTTTATGCTTTCCGTGGTTGGGGCCTTGAGTATAACTTTACGCTCTTTTCACCTTCTACTAGACAGACGGGTAAGAATCTTTAATATTATACCACACTAATATAATAAATGCGAAAGTTTGTTACTTAATCATGCCAGAACGCCTGAACGTAATTGAATTAAATTTGGAACAGAGATTGGTTGGTAGCTGGGACACACATAGGATAGGATGATTTATTAAAAAATGTCTACCAGTGAAATCAACATTTACGCAGAACAATCGTAAGTAGAATTGAGGAGGTTTAAAATTACATTTTAAAGACTTATACACTACCGTTGTCCCGCGTTTCCATCAGCGTGATATATACATTGTTTAATAAAACATATCCTATGTGCTTAATCATTTTTCTAATTTTCCGTTCAGCAATCCTTGCTCGAAATAGGAACTAAAATCGCATTTATAATATTAATAGCGTTTATCAAGCCGGACCGATAATGTATATTTGTGCGCGTTTACGTAGTTCCATTGATTGTTATAATTTTAATTCACAATGGTACGGGATAGATGACACTGCGATCGTTTTCTTGGTAAAAAGAAAAACACACAACTAAGCTGAACGATATTGGTAAATATATACATATTGGTGGTCTTAAATAAATTTGCCCTTTATCACTTGGTCCAGGGTTACGAGCTGTTGAGGACATATTGGTATCAATCATGTCTGTATCGTTCACGTGGAGCGCGCACGCGTAACGCATCGTGCCGCTACTACACCGACCTTCACCTTGAGCGAACTGTCATTAGGCGGCGTCATCTCGAGCGTGCTTTTGTCACGCGCCTTTCTTGGGTCCACTAGACGATTAGTGATAACGATGTATGCTATATAAGGGAACTAATATCAAAAGCTAAACTAATATAATAATATTCAGATAGTAGTATGACAACTGTATGTCTGAATAGACGGCGTTATAAAGTGTCTTAGGTTGTTAACCTTAAACTTGTATACCTAAGTTCCTGGTGCGCCACGTGTAAATGGATGCAAATTAAATAGCTGTCGCATTACAAGGATGTCTAGCTCGTAACAAATAATGAATTGTTAGTGGTACCATTCTGCGAGTTATCAATTGTTACTACTAGTTGGATTGTGTATTTAAGGTGTTTTTTACGTTGTTACAGAGCAACAAGCCGATAATGGAGAAGCGGCGGCGAGCGCGCATCAACAATTGCCTCAACGAACTCAAGGCTCTTATACTCGACGCTATGAAAAAAGACGTAAGAAAATAACATTGTACAAAGTAATGAATGATGAGGCTCAAGATATAGAACATAATAAGATACAATAAAACTTAGATGCAAACAATAAAATTAATAATTTGTTTACTTTTTTACAGCCGGCTCGTCATTCGAAGTTGGAGAAGGCGGACATTTTGGAGATGACGGTGAAGCATTTAGAAGGTCTGCGATCGGAAGGGGCTGCGTCTCCAGACCGTTTCCGAGCCGGCTACCAACACTGCATGTCCGAGGTGGCCAGGTTCCAAGGGCTGGACACTGGGCTAAGGAGGCGGCTGGTCAGACATTTAGAGGGGTGCGTGAGTGCCGGCTCGAGGCCAACGGGCGCGCCCACGCCGCCGTCTGATGCAGACGACGTGGTTCCACCTTCACAACACTCTACTATATTTATTTCCGGTTAGTATAATGGAAAATAAAAATAGTCAACAGATGTAATAGATTCTGACATAAGTTGTGTTCGACTTCGAGCGAGTTCTTATATTTATTTACAAAAAATCGCTCTATTTATTAGACATTAGAAACATAATCCTTTATTTTCACTTTAACCCAAGTTAATATATAAATAGTTTGTTCAAGTATATTTTTTTTAATTTGGGAAAGAATTTAAATTCTTATAATGAGCATATCAGCAACGCATGTGGTAACTTTCAGTAACGTTTGAAAGAGGATTTTTCTTTTGTGAATAGTTCAATTTCACCAGCTTTTCAAGTTTAGCAGTTTGAATGTTCTTTATGTTGTTAACCTATTTTTTCCCTACAGCTGGTCCAGGCTCTGGAGTCCGGCTAGTCCCAACGCGTCTTCCAAACGGCGATATAGCTTTGGTGCTTCCTGCTGGAGTCAACGCGAGCGCGCTGGGCGCTGTCCCTACCCTGGTACCTTTGTCTCCAACCTCCGAGGCGCGCTGTCTCTCCCCTGCCAGCTCCGGCTGGGACAGTCCCCCGCCCGCCGCCGACGAACCAGCGCCCCTCGCTCTCGTCACCAAAAAGCAACCTCCCGACGACAAGCCTTGGAGGCCATGGTGACAATTATCCCCCATTTTCTTCTCCTCAATTCTGTGATATATTTTAACATTGTACATAGTGTGTTTAACTGTCAGCTGACAGTGATGAAGTTCCTAGTGTTCTTGCAAGAAATATTTGATATTTTGCATAGGTTATTTTGAGGTCAGTACGAATTTTAAGTGAGAAAATTGCATGCGATCTTATCGGCATATTTTTACTTATCTTAATTTGGTTAAGGATTAGTGTTTTACATTGTATATTTCGCGAATGACATCTGAGGCAGTATTTTATGTATGTTACAAAGGACTTATCTAACTTTATATTGTTAGATCTAGTGCCATTTTTCAAATGTAAACCATAACTTTTATTAGCTTAGCTTGTGTATTCAAGTATGTATAATTAATAAGATATCTCGAGTCTTACTAGGATGTGCTTTTGCAGTCGTTATTGAACTGTGCGGAAGGGAAAGATGTATATGACGTTTCTACATCTCTCTTTCGAACTCGCTATGATGGGAATAGCACATCAGGGTAAGGCCCATTGCAGGCGTTTGTAATCTTATGGATTATGTGTGCCTTATCGTAGAACAACAGAATCGTACAGTCTTCCAGTGTACACTTTATTTTAATGTCAATATGTATATCTACATATATATAACGTGACAGAGTTTACTTTTGAAATATTTATTATTATTAGTTTAATAAAGATTTTTTTGGGCTATTACGATGAAGTCCGAAGTGATTTACATATACAATTTTGTTGCAATCGAGTAACTGATAAATATATAGAATAGTTTAAATATTTATTTTAAGCTGTAGTTGTAAATAGAGCTAAGTAGTAATCATAATTTAAACATAGACTTGAACTGTATTGCAACAAAATGAGTATGTATAATGGAACCGCTGTTACCGATTGATTGAAACCAATTATTATAATTAAATGATGTCTTCCTTTGCCAGTTACCGCGCGTGGACAGTATATTTCTTATAACGTTTAAATATCACTATAATTATACATTTTGTTATGTCTTTATAATTACGCAGAACTAGTGCTCAGAAATTAAATTGAACTGCAAATGCAGATTTGACCATTGTCGACTTTATGTGAGCCAGTAAACGCACCGGCGCCATATCCACTTTTACCTACATGTTAAAAGAGCACTCTTTATTATACAAATATTCATATATTTGAGAATCGTTTTTTGTTTAAATTTCCTACGAAATACCACGCATTTAACTTTGCAAGTATTTCTATGACGTAAAACTTACTATGATAATAATTTAAGTAAAGGATTTGCGTTATTATTATTTATAGCGAGTATTTATAAGTGCCCCCTACGTTTATTATTAAACAATCGAATCGTATGTGTAATAAATATTTATTATTAAGGGTAATACAGTGATATTATTTAAGGCCATAGATTAAGATAAAGAAATGTACCTAAAAGAAATACGCCATTATTTTAGTAATTAAATATATAATACGTACATAATAGTTGAAAGGCTTTTATTTTTCTGTTTGTTTGCGAAACATAGAGCTTCAGATGGGTTCTTCAATGGATGGTCAAGAGTGGATAAACACCTACTTGGCCAGAGTAAAATACGGCAAAGTGAAAGATGGCAGTCAGTTGTCTGAGTAGATTTTTCCATAATAGAACTGCAGTCAACTGAATGCTGAGTATGTAGATAGTCTTTACACTTTCAACATATGGTTAAACTGGTATGAAACAATTGACAGACAAAAAAAAGATAAAAGAAATAAATAAAATATAAAAAATAACAACGTTACGAAGTTAAACGACATAAATCCTCTGTGCCAGGAAGGATGGCAGCTTTTTCACACTGTATTGTAATGCCGATTCTCTGCGTTCACTTGATTTCCTTTCCCTTGAGTGTCCGTTTCTACATAAAGTTCGCCGTCATTACACCGAAATTTGCTGCGCGTATGCGACGCATGTCCGTCCAATCATGATGTTTCTAAAACATCATTTTCCACAACTGTATCTACCCATCATCAAATCTTTCTAAACATATCTATGTTGTAGGTTATGTCTGAAACTACTAAGTCAGAATGGACCTCTGGAGCGGTTGTACTATTTTACGGGAAGTGGGCGAACCCACGGGCACAGCTTCAATATATCATTCTACCGATAGTTATATGTGACACTTAAAGGGTTTTATATGCATAGATAAACTTTGTATTCTATTCTCTATAGGTTATTGTTTGTTTATGATAACTTTTAGAATAGTGCAATCCCACTATCGACTAAGGCCCCAGGCCAAAGGATTTCAGGGAAGGTGTATGTCTGTCATATGCTAGTGTGGAACAACCCACAAATGTGTTGCCCAGGTCTAATTCGTGGTCTATTTCAGAACCCGCCTTAAGCGTATATACTTGATACCAAAGGGTATCAGGGATTAGTCACACCACGAGCTTTGGGGTGAAGGAAAAATATCCATAGAAAACCTGCATACCTACATTTGGGAAGAAAGTCAAAGGCTTAAGAAACGGTGATGGACTCGCCACGCAAACATATGATTCATTAGTGCTAATGCTAGATAAAATAACTGTTGTATTATACCTCTGCCTACCTCTTCGATATTTGAAGTAGTAGTAAGACGTTAAGACAAATCTTTGATCGTTAATATTCCTTCAGTTTTGTATTAAATTAACACATTACGATTGCGTGCTTAATTGCAATTCCTGTAGTTCGTTGGTGGTCGTCACTGCAGTTAGTTAATAACATTATTAATGGCTATTAACAAATTCTTAGTTTGTTTGGTTGGCACAGCCGGAGCACTAATGGAGGGGTATGGGAGAAATATTACACCGGCACCTGTAATTTCCCACAATCAATGCTGAGAGCCACTCAATTATAGTGAATATTCATCTTTACCGCCGGGGTGGTTTTGCCTTTTACTTGGTCTATATGTCTTGAAGAACGGCTAGACTATTATGTCATATATAAATCCTACAAATATTTTACTTTTATTTAAATACGAAAGTTTGTAAAGAGTTACTCAATCTCGCTAAAATTACTGAATTGAATGAAATTTGGCACAGACATAGATTTTCAGCTGAATTAACACATAGGAAATATTTGATTGCTCTGTACTAGTGCATAAACTGATGTATATTATTGCAACATTAAAACTTCCATGAGATAGAAAGTTGTCAGGAAAAATCTCTCCAAGTAAAGGAAAGGTTGAAATTATCCGCCTTACTTCCACCAATAATTTACATGTTATTCTATGAAAAGTCATTAATTGTCATACAATCATTATCGTTCGCTTAGTCTAGGGAGTCATAGAGGTCCTGACAAGGACCAGGTCGATCTGTATGGAATTGTTCCAAGAGTATGATACACTCTACATGTGTAATTGTGTATGTATATCACTCTGTTATATACATAACCTAAAATTTATGCTTTCCTAGAACTAGAAAGCACAACAAAATGTAACTAGTAATTCAGTTTCTGGCTACATTCATTTACATACATATTTGTAGAAATTATGCAAAATAAAGAGGTTTCCTACACAGTACGACCGCGTTCATTATGTTCATTAAAATTCATGAGGTGATGTGTGCACGTGTAATGTCCATAATGTCAGTCTAACGACCGAAAGTAATTGAAACGTGATTTTTCATTAATTCTGCCGACATCTGCCGAGCCACCCAAGTCGCCGTACCTACTGGCCGCGCAGTTTGCGAAAGACCTCTATCATTTCCCCTCACTTCCATGCAATTTGACCATATCGATACGTACTGATTAGTGATTTACTTCTTTAATAACATTATTTATGAAGACATTGATTTAATTGCTAATAAAGATGTCTTTATTAGCTATGTATACTTGAATAAGTAACCAGTTGAAGTACTAGTCAAGGGGATTGTTGAGGGCGGCTCTCCCCGCTGCCATGCGCGTCGCCTGACGGACGGCTCCTCGTTATCGAAAGGTCGGTGCTAGCTTGTTGTCATTCCTCATTTATTTCTCTCTTTGTATTCGGAGCAGCGCGTCGGAGCCAATTAATCAATGTTATGACGGGTGACACGACCTAATGAGTAGCACAGACTGGCCATGCAAATTACAATATTATCGGCGTCCACAATTTAACTTCACAACTATTTGTCGGAGTCACACACTGACGATTTTTTGCGATTAAATATTTTAAGACAATAGTTTAGTTCGGTGGCCTAATTCTGCGGTGGTCCAACTTTTTGTCCAAACCCCTCGTCGGATAGTTAGTAATGGAGGCAGGCAAACTAGGTGGTCGCTACTAGTTGGTGGTCGGCTTCAGACCGACTGCAGTATGTGCCCACCTGGAAACAACTATTTGTAGTATTTTGTCATTGTCAATTAATTGTCTAAAGGTTTTCCGTGAAACATGCATTTGAACGAAGAAAGCATCATGTTTTTACCTTAAATTCGAGGTTAGCCGAAAACGCAACGCATTTAGAATAACGAATATCGCCGAAACAAAAAATATATAAAAGGAGTTGGTGCTGTTAATAAAACTGTTTATTTACACTAAAATAAAATAAAATGTTTGCGATAATAATTAAGGTTTTGGGACAAATCGTGGCATTAGGCGAGCAAGGTGGGCTCGATCGGGAGCTTTTAATAGTGGCAATTTTAAGCAATCCAAATTGAGGATCTCCGGTCCACGCTTGTAATTTTTGTAATATCGGCCAAAGTCAATGAAGCCGTGGGAAGGGAAGTGATTTAAAATAACATGCGAATAAGACGCGATAATAACTATACATATGCCACTAACGCACTATAAATAACAATTTCATAGTGTTTAGAGCTTCTAATTCGACAATCCCTGCTTTGTGTGTGACGAGTACATTTTGTTGTTGTTACACACAGACATCATGTTTTCATATAAAGATGTTGGACTATCGTTCTCCGATACACGCACTGCCTCAGTTTAGGGTCAGTCGATATTTTTATTTATTCGATATTATTATTAAAATTTTAATTATCTTACCATAACTTTAAAAGCAGCTAGTAAAGCAGCAAGCAATCGATTGTTAGGTGTTCCACAAAATGCAAGCCATGCCAGATTTGCAGTAAGACGGAATGTGCCGCCGGTGGTCTGTCGTTGGGGATGTACTTACATGATGATCACGTGTCGGCTTAGACAAAAAATGCGAAAAAACACGCTGCACCACCCACGACGGCGGGCTAAGCCACGTGCGGTCACTTATATGTATATGACAACCGACCCACGTTTCAGACCTTGCTTTTTCAATCCCTTTTTCTCGGACTGCCGAGTTCGCTTTGAAAACTTACAAACATAACCTCCATAACTAACTACCTACCATGATCTTGTCTGTGCAACCTTGTATTATTATCTACGAACACAGCTCGTCTATTCAGATACGTGTAGATTGTATCGCTATTATACAAAGCATAGTTAGTTTGTAGTTCGATTCATTCCGAACATGCCTTCTATATGTCCGATCACTCCGATCTCGATACGGAGAAAGAATCGATTCTTTTGAACGAACATTAATCGTTCCAATTACGGCAGCGCTCGGTGCGTGTCGATCGGATGGTAGCTATCCCTTCAAATTAATTGAATTGATGAACCAATTGAATTTAGCGCAATTTAGTTTTTGTACGACTGCGTCGAGCGACAAGCGATTACGAGCGAGGTATTATATGTTGGGATAACTGTCGGGACACCTATAGCAATACTTCAATTAAAGCTCAACCAAATACTTTGAACGTTTAAATAATACGTCCTCGAATAATAATTCGTGGACATGCAAGAATGTCGGTGCGAGGATTGCTATATCTACTATCTGAATGATGTACGTATTCGACTGCTAGCTAATCCTTCATTGAACTTCATAAATGATGGTTCATGGTACAGTCCAGTTAATACTGCGAATATCGATCGAGCTAGTTAAATTATCTTTGTGTAGTTTGGTTCCCGGTTTATATTCGGATGCATATCGACAATCTTTCGTATAATTACAGGTTTCAGGCATTTAAATGGATTAAGTAATGTCGTAGCATAATACCTACTTCTTTCGATTATGGATGTGTCAATAAGTACTATTTTTAAACATACGCCAGCGCTACTATTTCATTTTATTCATTCTGAGTTAACCTTCTGGCTAAGCGTCGTAGCGTGACTTTAATCAGCACAATACCTTCCTCATAAATTTGGCTATTATGTACATGCTTTTTTTTTAATATAGTTCCACAAAGTTGTGCATGACAGGCACTCAAACACATTATTAAACTCTTTCGATTTATTATATAACTATAGGCTTACATTAGTAAAAAAAATCAGCTACAAACTGGGAGAAGCCCACAGTTAATTCCAATAATTTGATGTATTATACACGCCTGGACATATGCATATATGTAATGCGTAACTCAATACTGACGCCTTCGTGCGTTGCGGCGACATTTCGATGCTTAATTACCGCACTTGTTTATGTGCGCCTCAAAATAAAACCAGCGGCCATTTTATCGAGTCGTGGCGATACTTCCACCACGACAACCTTCATCGTTACTACAAAAAGATTCGCTGGTTTTTTACCAGCGATAAGTCTAATTGTTTCTTCGAAACGTTTTTTAGCCCGTTGTTTATGTCCCTTAAGCTCCTTGTTGGCGGATATATGCTTGTACTTACAATTAAAGGTTTTATTTGAGTTTTTCTTTGGTGCTGATAAATTCCCACCTATGCGGTAAAAAAGTGTTTTTGACACCTTTTTACATTCGTATTGGTCATTAAGTACTTTCCGTGATTCTGGAAACTCTAGGAATTGTATAGCGTACACAAATTAGAAAAAAATATAATCTTAACTTGAACGTACGTATAACCATTTTACGCTCTTCTGTATGTTTAGGACGGCAACTGGCTGGCAACAGTTACTTTGTGATATCAAGAATGGTATGAAAAAAATTAGCAAAGTTGGCAGCGCGCGAGCGATATCCGTTGCGTAGCAAGCATCCATGGACGGAGGTAACCGCTTACCATCAGGCATGCTTGTTTGCCACCATTATGGTATAAACCAAATTGAATTGAACTACTTTATTTATAATTACATGCCTTTGAAATTTATGATATATTTTTAGGGCTCCAGATTATATGTCCATTAATAATTAATATTCTTTAAGTATCTACATATAACATAAAAGATAAAAAGTAATAATTATTATGTAGAACAAAAACAAGAGAACACACAAGTATGTCGTAAAATGTAGAGATGTGCTAAAAGTCAAATGCATTATATCAAGGTCGTTGACTGGATTCACAATGGGTGCGGTATGCAGTGTTATATAGTTATTTTACAGCCCCATAAAATCTATATAAAGCTAATTAAGCTTTAAAAGGCTTGTTACTAAGGCGGGAGTTAATTGAAGCCACAAATTTACTTCATACTTTTGCTCTATTTTTTTTTGTACTGACATTAACCATGCAACATAAAAAATATACCTATTGAAATAAAAAATACTTAATTGAAATTGCCACGCTTTGGAACGCGGGACTGGAAATGGCTAAGTAGTTTTCTGCAAACTCCGCTTTTATTAGTTCGAGTAAAACCCCGTGATCTTTATCAAAATAGTTCTTCAGTACATATAGTGACTACCTCATACACTTGTCAAGCCACGAGCTTACCGGCGAAAGAAAACATCGCGTGGATTCCTACATGTGTACGTTTGATTAACCAGCCAATAAGTACAGTCGTGCTTAAATTACTAAGACATATTCTCCGTCCATCCAGTTGAGGCCTAAATATATTTTCGATTAAAAGAGTTTTGTGCATTTTCACGCCTTCCCGCTAATGCTAACGTGATAGATGACGCGTGACTCCATCGGATTCTCAAGCCCTGCTATACATACATCTCTATGTTTTCCTTCACCATTAAGCTCGCGGAGTGATGAATCATAAAAATTCCTAAATGGCTTTTGTACTTACCTACTAAAATTCAGAACTGTCACGCTAAAAAGTTACGAAACTACAATGTGTAGCTTCCTTTTGAAATCTTATCTGCTCTGCGAGCCCAACTGCCTTTTGTTAGTGAAATAATCTTTTAGCTTAAAACTATTCACGTCGTACTCAAAGCATAATTATTTACGTAAAGGCATACTTTTATTGTTGACCTTAATATTTCGCGTGCGCTGCAGCGCGCGTGCGGCGGGAGGACGGCCCTGTCACGAACCTATAGGGCTGCCATCAAGGAACATAATCACTGAATAGTAGACATAATATATATAGGTTGAAGGTATACCAAATAGATATGTAACTAGCACGGCGTGAGAGTAGAGAAACTTCAAAAGTAGGTTTTAAAACATGTCTGAAATTAAACAATGAGACGAGACAGTTTATAGGGCGAGCATATATAGAAAGTAACTTTATAGGAATATATACATTCGATCTATCCGGCTTGAATTTTTTTTTAATATAAATACTAATAAATAAATATGAATGTATCGATTCTGGACACTAATATGTTAGTGTTATAGTTAATATGCTAGGGAGGTTATTATACATGTTGAATAACACCAAAGGAAGAAAAGCCCTTACCGAAAGGTCCTTAACGATTTTCATGATCATTAAACAAAAGATTTTGTTGGGACTTATGTGGTAGCCCTACGCAGTGGTAGTGCTGTACGGTTGGAATAAATTATAGGTGCATCGAGTACGTTGCAGCCTTGCGCGTGTGAACACCACGCACGGGCTCCGAGCATGATGCTGAAAAATAGGCCATTACACGTAAGTGGACTGCGAGTACATTACTGTATTTTAGTACGAAGCCAATTTCATCTTGATTGGCACTTATAAAAATGATTGGGACTGACTAAATAACTTTAAATTACGAAATTTTTAAATCATTTTATAAATAAATTGTGTATGTAGTCATATTTGCTTGGTGGGTATTCGATACATATACCCATGCAAGATTCCGGAGATGTCTTGGTTATTGAAACAATGAAATGAAAATCGTATTCGTCATAGTTATAAACACTTAAAATGTTGCAATTAAACTCTATTAAATTATTAAACTTCTACCTGATTTCGGTTGTATGCCCAGAAAGACAAATAGCTCAGCCATTAAATTATTCACAGAAAATATACTCTGAGTTCAAAATCCAGAATACTAACTATTATATACCACTTGGGTGGCAAACAAGCATACGGCCCGCCTGATGGTAAGTGGTTACCGCCGCCTATGGACGCTTGCAACACCAGGGGTATCACTCGCGCGTTGCCGACCCTGATGGAATCTCTTCACACCCTTCTTGAAGAACTCCATGCTGTACTCTCCAGGGAAAACCTCAACGTAAAAAAAAGATAGTATGTACCTACTAAATTCGAACAACGCCTGCCTTTAAAATAGATTTACCCAAAGTCGTTGTTTTAACGTTTCTTAGCAAGGCCCTAAAACGCTCTAAGATAACACTATTTACATACGATCATCAAATACTGGCCGGTAATCTATTTCAGTCGGTAGATAAATAAGTGCAGGTACATACACTCGTGTATCCAGCATTCTCGTAGCGTGGGTGCTATTTAGCCCTCAAGGTGGTGCGGGCTGCGGCCACTTCGTGACTTACCGCCGCGCGGCTAATAAGAAATAAACGCCCACGCGCGCTGCCTTTAAAAATGTTAAAATAAATAAAATGCACACGTCTTGGCTTATCTCGTCGGCGGCGGCGGCGCAGGCGCATAGCCGACGACGGCGAAAGGCAACCGTGTACTGGGCTGATCAATTTACACTATTATATTGTACTGCGAGCTTAGATACCGATTTATATTGAGATTATAGCTTTACTGTAGTTACGGACTTGTCTAGTTTATAATAAATTGACTGCTAAGTGACGTACAGATTATTATTATGCGTGTGTTAGCACTACAACTATACTTACTACCTGCTATTAATATGGCAAGTTGCCCGAATCAAATAAATTAAACGTTATTATTATTTGTATAACACTAGATTATGGCGCTTACTCAAGTATAAAAAAGTATGTAGGCAAAAATACTTGAGTAGTATATAACCTCCCGCCTTCCCACAAAGGTCCCCGAATAATAGTAATAATGATGACTAGTATATCACAATTAAATAAATAAAACTTTTTACAATAAAGAAAATTATTGCCTTGGCAAAAAAGAAGGAAATATGCTGTGCTTAGAACAAAAACAAGTAAAAAAAGAAGGAAATATGCTGTTTTTAAAATTACACTCAGAAAATAGTATATATTCCACGGAGATTTTGTGTTAGGAATTATATACCAAGGAAATATGAAATAACACAAAATATGTCCATTGTGCACACTGCTCTAGTGGCGTGTGCCCGCGGCAGGTGCACGCGAGGACCGGTCCGCCCCACAATACTGCACAGCGCACGCACCGCTCTACGCTTCTATCATAATATACACACGCATTCACGCGGAGATTTACTCTTGAATAAACAATTATGAAAACACTTAAAAAAAGGCATCTAGTGAGTTGCACTGCTTGTCGGGCCCAATTGTTTCTCTTCCCGTGTTTAGCTACTACTACTAGTAAGCTGCAAAGATTCGCCTGCTTTTGTTAATAAATGCTTATCAACAGAGTAAATATATTGTGCGTCTGCGCATTTATTTAGTTCAATAAAAGTAGTCTAATTCAGTATCTGTACTATCACTTATTATTTTGTCTCGTTTCGAGCCATTATCACAAACAATACGCCTAATATCAGTTGCCCAACATGTATATACGGCGATTTCAGTATTCTTTACGGGCGCCTTTAGTGTATATTTTATATTATATCATTGGCCTATAGAGAAAGAAGAAAATAGGATAGTTTCTCCCATATGAGATAGAGTCCAATGAAAGGATTAAATAAAAACAAATTACATTCACTAAGTTGGATTTTTTCTTATTTTCGTTATTGGTAGGTTCTGAAAAAACCCATAAAACTAAGTTTCGAAGTGACTATTACTTCCTTTAATAAAGTTGTCAGTATTGATATGTTATTTTTGGTACTATTTGTTTTATTTCATCGTCTGCAGGAACCATTCACAGCACCCGACAACTTCTAGAAGACTACTGTTCTATTTGCTGGCAGATACTGTATACTATAGCCGGACTATATCCATCAGACAATTCGATGCAAATTATGTAGCCAGCCTATTCATAGCTTGTGTTATAGAAACTAGGCAAATAGCATATCCGAAACTAAGGTAAGCAATTAGTCTCTATTTCTCTTGAATTTGAAATTCAAGATGAATAGGGTTTTTTTTACTTTACGTATGAAATATACGCAGGTAATAAACGCAATTTCTATAACATACATCCAACGATATATCCACGCAAGTACAGCTAATTGCATTTAATTTCATCGAGTCATAGTTTCTGAAACACAATTTAAATGTTTTTTTTTACAAAGAATGCATGCGGTTGTCTTTCAACTCTGCCATACAAATCAGTCCATGGTTGAGTGCCTACGTATGAAAGCAAAATGACTGGCGAAATGTGAAGCTTTTAAATTGCACTCACTCATTATGTATAAAAAATGTTACATACAGGTTGTTCAGCATTCATAAATATAATTATCACATTCTAGTACAGCTATTGGGGTAGTTGTTTCTGACTTTGTCAAAAATACTAGATATCTGTACTTCCTTCAACTATTATAGGGCGAACACATATAATCGTATTAACAATTAGTATCTTAGTTAATAGTTACTAGATGTCTACAAAGCCGAATGCTCGGTTTGACTATAGAAATAATGTACTATTAAATCCTGAAGATATATATATATTAAATTGATTTGCTTATTTACAACAGATATCCTGCCTCGGACGTTTAACGGGAATCCTGGCGGGGTTGGCAGCGAGCTTCGTCAGCCGACTAACAATTACGGATGATTAAATTACCGCTGGCGATTATTAGTGTCACTGTAAAAACTCCCATTAAAAATAAAAAGTGACATAAAGTGTGGGCCTAAGACGCTGCCGCCGACTGGAGACGCTTGCATTAAGGCGTCAACAGACTAAAGCTTTTGAAATTAACCACATAGCGCTGGAATATATTTGAACCTCTTACATTTCACCCTGTCTTAAAGTCGAAAGCGGGGTGTAATTAAGCTATCCGTACATTAGATAGGATAAGCCAATATTAAGGTGTTGTTATGCCGCGACTTCTGATATGCCACGGTTTAGTTTGTCTGAGCCTTAAATAAAAGCATCGAGCTTTTAAATCCGCGATCCGGTTCCAGTAACGTCGACCTTTCTACAAACAACGTTGGTTTTTTCGTTCGCAAAACTGTCTTATTTACGCTAATTAAGTGAAGTATAAGTTCGTGACTAGCTCTGTGGGAGCGCCTGATGTTCCTGAGAAACGTGACGCCCTTTTCTCTTAGTGCTCTTGCTGTCATAAAGTAGAAGTTGAATACATACGATACGATACATATTGCATGGTGCGCTTGTTATCTTCATGCACATGTTAATGTTATATTCATGTTAACTGGAAGGCTATGCAAAATAAACATTATTTTAAATTCTCTCCAGCTTTTTACATTTTTTTTTCTTTAATAAATTCTTTATTGAAGTACAAGTCATATGTGACATGGTTTGGGATCTCTTCTTTTAAGTTATAATAACCTGTATTAGAAGAGTCCGTTCTTTACCGTGGTCTTATAATGCCACTTATAATACAAAAATATGTAGCTTTTTACATACATCCATATAATCACGTCGAATCTGTTGTGACGTGAGCTCTACTCTCTCTCTCCCCTTATAAAGATCAATCCTCTTTAAACGTAGATCTCTTACGCATCATCCATTCTCATCTGTCTTGGATAAGACGCTTCTCAAATTCCCATCCTTGATTGTTCAATTAGATCTTAAGGGAATTGGAACGTGATCTTATGAATATCCGTATGGATTGCAACGTACGTTGCTCAGACAGCGTTCCTGAATTTTGTTCGTGGAACACAATTTCTGGTAAACTGAAATAAGAATTGTGAGTGAATACATTATCCGAGTTCCTAGTAAAGGCAAGTGTTCTTTCCCCCGAAGGTTTCACTTTCCCGGCCTGTGGGCGTTGGCGGATATATTTTACAACTCACTAAGCTTCGGGTTTATGGTGACGACGTTGCAGAAGATTACAAGTAGACTCGTGTGAAAGCAACGTGTTCACATTATAAACATTACTGTATGGTCTGTATGGAAACTTAACTAGCGTGCAACTTCGGACACGGATGCTCAGATTACGACCTTCCCGCTTTCGTTCTTAACTTTTTGAAGACAATTGCGTACACCTTCGAAAAACTAAGAACGAATTTTAAATAAATTCTCGAAGATGTTTCGATGATTGATACGATGTTACACGAATATAAGTAAATAAAGAGCCGTGGTGGCCGGGTGGATTGAGTAGTACCTGCAACACAAATATTGCTAGTTCGAATCCCGACCGTACCAAAGACTTTTTTGAACGTAGGTACAGTGATTATTCACGCTACGAGCACACACGAGAAAAAACATTTGAGAAGAAATTCAAAGCCGTATAGTCCGTGCTTGAGTAACGGTGATAACTCGCCATCTGTCACGTTGGTATCGAAACTATTTTTCTACCGGAATGTAGATGTGTGGGTACTACCTACACACCTCTGCCTAACCATTCGGGCACCCTTGAGGCAAGGCGTGAGATATATATATATATAGCGTATATATAACATCTACCAAAGAAATTAATCGGGGACTCCTGTGGAAAGGCGTGAATTGATATTATACAATTATTTAAACTTAATATAAAATAAGTTCCCTTAACTGTATTCCCCAATATGTTGTATTCGAATATTCTAAGTGACTAATTATTCAATTTACCATTCACAGTGAAAATAAATAGCATTGCAACTAGCCTTTTAATTTCTTAATAGTACTATTTAACAGTCACTATACCGCTTTAACACCTATCAAGCTTTCAAAGTGAAAGGGAACCTAATTGTACATCAAGGATTCCCTCACTATTAGCTTTGACTTGAATACAAGCACAACAAAATGAATGGAGCTTACCTTAAATAATGATAACAATCAAAATGAGACTCCCTTATACTTATGTTTCTATCTTGAACAAAAATATACTACTAATTTGTAGGTATACGCAACGACTTGTCTGTTACATTAAACAGTATTACTAACACAATCTGCCATTTTACTTTAGATCACGTGGTATATGAAAAACCCAAGAGAATTACTGGTGCTTTTGCCTGCACTTTTAGGAATTTGACGTTATTATATGTATGTTAATACTCGTAAATTAATAGAATAGGCATGTCCAGTTTCGTGGCCTCGAACTTTAGAACCCTTTTCCACCGTGACGCTGCGAACAATTTGACGTACCGTGAAAATCCAACGGGTGTTTAGTCGTGAGCGTGACGAGCCCGCGATTTGTCTGTCGGTCTGTCTGTCTCGACATCAGTTACGCCTCTCCTGCGCCGGATACGTGCAACTTCATACGATGTAACGTAATACAAGGACTAAATTATATATCTATAAAGTGACAGTCATTGAAGATAACGAGCATTCAGTTATAAAGAAGATAATTCTGGATGCTTGCAATTACAAATTTTATGACCGGGAGGTGCCAGTTTAGAGCGTATCATTGCGCGACTGGTCGCAAACAGTGTAATTTCGACAAGCCGACATACGCAAAGGGGGATATATTATCAAATTTCCATATACATCTGAGTCCACATCACGCTGAGTCCTTCAAGGGATAGGCGGGCAGATAGAGCGCCAGTTGTCTCTGGACTAACATACGTCTTTCACATCATCTACATGCATCAGTCTCTTCATATATGCTTGTTTGTTCCGAGTACTCTTAAACGTCATCGTCTAAATCATTTTGAGTAATCGAATTTCCAACTCACTTTTTGTCCAAAATACCAAACGAAGACTGATGATAAGCGGACGGCTCTTGAAATGCAGGACTTAATTAAATGTATAACGCTTTCCTACAAGGGTCCCCGTAGGGCATGGCAGAGATGTGTGAGTAACACGCTCCTTTCGCAGGAGATATATACTTCTCAAAATGAAAAATGTCGTTTAATATTGTTATAATATGAGGTATTATTCACTATATAATGAAATTTGACGTATACTCCTAAATATACTTATTTTTCTGATAATCCTTACAAAACATAATCTTGCAAGGTGTTTAAATTTTTCTGTTGAGAAGTGTATTTATGAGCCAACGAGACAGATGACAGTTCATACCTACATACATCTTTGGATCACATATTGCTATGTCTTCCTTCATATTAAAGCTCGTGATGTGATTAATCATAATCTCAATATAAGTTTATAAAAATTCTTTAGTACGGTCGGGTTCGAACGCAAAATCTTTGCGTAGCAGGAGGCCAACATGGCTCCGAGACTACAGGATAAAATTATTTATTTATAGCTTAAATGACAAATAAAGCACAATCATTGAAGGTAACGAGCATCCAGTCATTATAAAGATAATTCTGTATGTTTGCAATCACAGAAGCGTATAACAATTTAGAATCGTAATGAGCAGGTGCAAACTTTGTAATTTTGTTGGGCATCTATACGGCTTGCGCAAGAGTGGCAGTTGGCGCACGCGCAGCTACTGGTATTACCGTCCCATCATAAGGCGAGCCTTAATTCCATAGATCGCTTGCCGTAAATTAAAGCCGTCGGAGTAGCCCTAGCTGACCCTATTCCTAGTGCTAAGCATAGCAACAACCAGTAAGATTGTTTGCCTGTAAGTTAATATCCGTAATGCAATACATTTTTAGTTTTGATGCCTTAAAAATCATAATAGATTATATTTTTTTATTAGTTGGCCAATTAATAAATTATAATAATAAATATATTTTTAATGGGATAAGCCAGGATTTGTAAATTGATTTGACGTTCATTTTTAGTCAGTTAGGTTAACTATCCTGTATGTAAACTCGTGTTGTGTGTCTGAAATGTCTTCTGACTCAAGACTGAATTATCTAGATTTGTTTTAATTAGATGCGTGTTTAACTTCTCAGTTGTTGATGACAAGAGCTTTTCAGGCATATGTTAAATCTAACAGATGTCCTAAAAAAAACGAGGGTGAGATATTCGAGCAATAGCAGTTTCTTTTGAGTAAGATGTTTGCACACAACAAAAGCCTCGAACATAATGGGCGCGTTCTGAGAGGAAGCGTCTAATTCTCTGTGGGCCTGACTCGTCACGAGTCAGCGTGGAACGTCAGCGGTAGGCTAGCGGCGCACGACCATGCATAAATTAGCTATGACGCCCGCCGCGCGCCGCCTCGCATCAATACACGCCTTTGAGAACGGAATAATTGCCGAGAGAAGCAGGTAAAATTATGAGCTCGTATATATTTTTTTATGAACTACATAAATAAATAATGTAAGCCGCGGCGGTAGTAATGAATTCTTTATTACAGAAAACTGCTTCTTTGAGTGACTTCGCCCGCATGGAGATCGGAAAAATAGCTTGCATCTCGTAATCTCATAAGTTTCTCATAAGGGAAATTTTGCTAGTTCCTAAACAATGGAAGACCAAAAGCCAGGCACTTCTTTAGTGCTAATCAGACACGGCTAAGGTTACACCTGTGCGATTAGAACATTGTCTTAGATCATTGCTGATTCGCGAACTAGGGAGCTGGGATGGACCGTTGGGAAATAGCACAAATGCGCTGTACTTAATAGCTGCGTGGAAATGAATTACATAATAATAATATTGCATCTAGTACCTACGATACAAACAGACGAACAATCTAATAACAACCTACCTCTAACCTCGGCACCCACTGTTTTGTTCTTAAATATGGACTAACTCGTATACGTTCTATAAATCTTCAATGTAAAGTTCTCAAATCATCTCGGCGAAATCTCGTATCTGTTCTCTCGTCTCGAGATCTTCTGTAAAATTGTACGCTCCAGTCAAACAGCTCCGAATGAGATCCCCTTCGGAGCATTACATCCTACTAATATTTTAAATGTGAAAGTTTGTGCCAATGTTTGTACATCTTTTTCGCAAAAACTGGATGAAACTTATAATAATAATAATATATCCTCACGCCTTCCCACAGGGGTCCCCGAAGGGGTAGGCAGAGGTGTGTAGTTAATACCCACACACCCACTTTCCGCCAGAGGTATATCAGGTGCCAACGTGATAGATGGCGAGTCCATCGCCGATACTCAAGCACGACTATACATACGCCTTTGAATTTCTTCTCAGACGTATGCAGGTTTCCTCTCGATGTTTTCCTTCACCGTAAAGCTCGTGGTGTGACTAATCACTGTACTTAAGTTCAGAAAAACTCATTGGTACAGTCGGGATTCGAACTCAGAAAATATTTTTCGGCCAGTACTGTGTTTAACTAACGCCTATCGTAATTTTACTATATTTCTTGTTCTTCCTTACACATACGATTATATCCTAATGTATAAAGGTATTGAATTTAATGCGGTAATATTTCCCGGCAGGGTAACGACGCTGCAGTTAGTGCGACCGCGGCGACCTCGTGACTCGGTTCGCGGGCTCCTTTTGCAATACTGCGGCTTTAGGTATACTTTTCAAGTGTGAGATGAACAACCCAAGTTAGCCTGACGATCGGTAGCATTCGACCTTAATCGGAATCATTAGGCAGACAACATAAAATTAGACGTTAATCTATCTATAGGCACAGTAAGATTTCTCAAATTGTGTGATTATCTATAGAGATTGAAGAATGAGTACGAAGCGAAAGACGTCACTCTGTAAGGCTAAACAGAACTGGTACTTTTCTATGATTTTTTTATTTTAATTTGACTTCGATTCATAGTATTTCCCTCACGGCGTAGGCAGAGCTAGTATCAGTCGCTTAATACCGCCGGTTTCGAGTACTCTTGGACGTTCCCACCTTTGAGTGTTCGATCGATTTAATCTGGGTAGGTAGTGTGGTCTTTCTATGCTTGGTCCACACATATCTTATTATAAATATTTATCGAGAAAACCATTCCTTAATAGCGTTGAACATTACAGAGAATTCAATATATAGTGGTACATGTAAGATTACTATGTAGATACATAGTATGTGTGACTGCGGCGCATGCGCGGTTCGGTCGCGCGCTGGGCGCGGGCGGCGCGTGCCTGGGAACCGGCGGCGCGCGCGCGTTCTCACGGCCTCGTTGACCTGCAGCCTTCCACCTCGCCCCCCGCTTCGTCCCCCACTCCGCCCTCCCCGCCGGTCGTGCCACACCGAACACTCCCTCGCGCTCATCTCTACTACCTAACGTTATATTAAACACTATCTGTGCCCGCTATTTCACCCGCGTAATATAACATCTAACTCATTGACAATATTCACCTAATTCCATTCTGAAGGTTTTGCGTGAAAAGGGTACCAACATCCTCACACACATTCGCATTTTAAATATTAGTTGGATAAAGTATTTTTAGCATACCTACAAACATTTTCCATTAGCTGAACGAAAAATTTTAGGGTAAAATATTTATGCGTAAGAAACAACACGATAAAAGAATCTGGGGATCGACAGAGATAATAAGTTCCACAATCAACTGCTATCAAGGGTACAAGTACTGCGTGTACCTCGGTAATGACTCTGGTATGGTTATTTTTTAAACGGCAAAGCTGAGTGTGTGCTTGCAGTCGAAAAGAATGTTAGGTAGTTTCCCACGAGCCTCAGGTGTGTATTACGGGGATAATGGGAACACGGCATTCATCGCCCTGAGGTTTTTGCGCCAGGTCATTATACAAGCAGTAGGAAAAACCATTACGGTGTAGGCATCTTATATTTGGCTAAACTCATCAATAAACCATGGTAAATCGGCATTACTTTGAACTCATGCATCACGGTGGCACGGAGGGTCATGAGGCTCCCTGCCTACCTTTTATGTATGCATTCAGCCTTAGCTAATGATTTGATTACATCAAGTCTACTATCCTTGAGGTAAACGCTGAAGCGACTGGAGTCATAGCAACTTAACATCCCCTATTTCATGTCTCGCCTTTTTTCTGTTCCGCTTTTGATTTCCGGGAGCTTTTATATTTAATAGATCAATAGTAAAACGATTTTAGGTCTTCAGTCAAGCACTTATCAAACAAACCCCTAATAGGGACCTAAGGTTTGACTAGTACTATTATTTATATAATTTTTAAACTATTTTAACACCCCTGACCCGGCGCGGTCGTCGGCTAATTATGAATTTTTCGCTCTCTTACGTGATATAGAAAACTCTTATGTAAAATGGTATGCTCCTAACTAAGCGGCTGTCAGTCAGTCACTAGTTATGTTGGTAGTTGCTATACAATTATATTGAAAATTGCATGTTGTAGCAATAAGTACCTACGCTACGACTAATAAGGCTGACGATAATTTACATACCTAAAGTATATTCCTACTTATTGAAATCTATGCCGAAGAAGAAAAATGTTGGTTGGAAATAGTTCTTGGTGTGAATGGATTGGTAAATGTGACAAATACTCCGGACCCTGAGCATTTGTCTTGGCTTCCAACTTAGTACTAGAGTACTAAAAGTAACTACATATATATCGCCTCATCGATCCATCACGGGACAGATAGAGTAAGGCGCCAGTTTTCTCTAGACTACCAGATATCTTTGGCTTTCTCCAATTTCGGTTTCGAGTATTCTGACGTTTCTATCCTTGAGGGTTGAAGCAACTAGTTCTAGGTAGTTGGTACGCGGCGTTCCTCTGCCTCTTCTTCAATCAATCTTTCTATAGGTCCAGACAAAGGTAAATCATTGTTATATAACAAATTGTACGGATGGTAATTTGCGAAGCAGAAAATCTTGACCTTACTCGGCTAGCGACACATATGCAAACAAGGCGTTACGAGCTATGATCGTTATTTACATTTTACAACGACAGAGGTCTGAAAATGGGTGTTTGAACAACAGCCCGGCGCGCGGCGGCAACTAAATATTTGTATAGACGTAAGCGAGCAGCTTCAAGGAACTATATCTAAATCTTGGAAGAACACTCATTCCTTATATCTACATAATCATATAATTGAGCGTAAATGCGACATACGACAAACAAATTTAAGTACATAGATTTTTCTTAAATACGAAAGCGTCTAAAGGGACCTGTTGCTCTACTCTCTCTGCCTACCTAGTGGATCTCGCTTTGATGGTATGTTTGTAAAACGGGAATCGAACTTGCAATCATTGTGTTGCAGGCAACTACAACCACTCTGCCAAGACGGCTATTAGGCTTTGGACTGGATTGGACTGCTATTAGTCCTAGTTCTAGAAGGTACAGTATCGCGGATGCTGCACACATATTATAGTATGAAGTCTTCTAGGTGTAGTTGTTGTAGTTGTAAATAATATCTCCCATGTTCAAAGAGACTTGGAATTCTTCATGAACACACAAGCAATTTAAATATCAAGTTTATATTCCATTATGTTACCATAAGAATAGAACGCAGTGTTACAGGCATTATAGAGGCGGCTCGAGTCAAGGCCTAGCACGTCCCGGCGACATAGCGCAGATGCAATCTGTTTGCTTTACGAGCCGAGAGCCGGCGTGCTTTGTGCGGCTGATAATATTATAAAACACCTACACAGACCTAATCTACACATAAAGCAGATGTGCACGGCGTGTTGCCTGTATTTAAATACATATATATAAAAGGCCAGGTCAAGAGTACCCTAAACCGAAGAGCATGTATGAAGTGAATAATAAAAGTGGACGAAGCGAAGAAGTATGTAAGGTAATGTATCATAGCAAGTGGAAAGAAGTGGTCTTTGCCTACCCCTACGGGAAAGAGGCGTGATTATTATGTATGTATGTATATATATAACTAGCTGTGCCTCATGGTTTCACCCACGTAAATATAACTTCATTCGTAGATTTTTTTTCCGAGAAAGAACTCTGTGTCAATCCAGCTAACAATAATATCTGTGTGATATTTCATCCAGTTCCGTTCAGCTGTTTTGGCGTGAATGAGTAACAAACACCCTACTTCAAAATTTAAGAATTGAGACCTCTCGTGGTATCGAGCTCGGAGAATCAGCATTAATATCCAACGTGTCAATTCTGCTAGTCTTTTTGGCACGTTGCCGCGGGATACCGATTTGTTTTGTAAATACTGTACATTGTTGTTATTTTAAATAAAGAAACAAGAAAGAAAAATAATCGTCACAAAACAAATTAGTGGAGTTTGCATCCCCATAAGGTTAATAACACACTACTTTCGCTGGAGATATCTTCATGTGATGCACGACTGTACTTACGTCTTAGAACTTCATTTAAAATGTATGAAAGTTTTCCGTCACTGTATTAAATTTAAGAGATGTTTGTTTATCGGTACGGTTTGTAGGTATTGATAATTTCTACTCAAACCACTCGGCTAATCAAAATATTTTATCATAGAGCCGTGCTGGCCAAGTGGTTCAAGCAGTCGCCTATAATTCAAATATTGCCAGTTCTAATACCAACTGTGATGAGGTTGCAATGAGTTATTCTGAACGTAAGTACGAAGGAAAACATCGAGAGAAAACCTTCATACGTATGAGAATAAATTCAAAAACATAATAAAGACGTGCTTGAGATACGATGAACTCGCCATCTGTTAGCTTGGCACCTATAATATATTTGAGGTGAAAATTGAATGTTTATAAACCTGCACACCTATCCCTACCCCTTTGGTGACCCTTCTGGAAATGTGTAAAGATATATTATTATAAGATTATTTTTATAATTATCACGAACGATGCAGTACCCACGTCAAAAAATAACTAAATTATGGTATGTCATTATTCAAGCTGGAGCTATATAAATATTACGAGCTGCAGTATTATTTTATTTATTAACTTTAATTGGCGATCTCGTTCCATTCTTATATAAATAGATAATGCACGTGCAACGTACATTAATATCAATGTAACATTTTCGTAAGGTTCATGAGATGGTCCAACGCGTTCCTACCGCGGACACTCAACTAGCGGAATGAACTCCCCACAGAAGTTTTCCTGAGACAGTACTGCATGGGTTCTTCAAGAAGTGTGTGAAGAGATTTTTGCGAGGACGGTAAAGGGCGAGATTTCTGTTTAGATTGTAGGTAAGGAAAATATGTCAATGGAAACTGACGAGCCCTTACACGATAGCAAGTGAGCTGTGGTAGCTGAATTGATTAAAAAGTAACCCAGACAAATCATCTACATTATCCAGATTGCACGTACAAACCCTGGCGATCTATAGAAATTACAATTCATAAATATTGTTTATCACAGCACGTAGATATACTGTAAAGTAAACATCACAGGAAATCTGTATAAATAAGTTAGAAATCCAAAAACGTATGCGAAGTCGCTTGCTAAGCTATCCAAACCACACACAGGCGAAAAGAGGATTATAACTTTATTAAGCTATTGGATAAGGCATATCGCTTCGAGCGAACTCTTTGGAAAGGCGTGATGGTATGAAATATCAAGGCTTTATACTAATATCCATCGGTCTATCGTCACTATGTTGGTCACGTGCCCAGCTCGTGTGCTTCAGACGCAAATAAAATCACCACACCCGTCTCAAATTAGCCGAGCCGGGCAAAAACGTGCTACCTGCGCCCGCAGCATCTTCCACAGTCGCACAACGCTTTATTATACCGAGACCGCCTTGTTCGCGTCTAACCATAATTATGAACCAACGCTAAAGAAAGAGCACAACATACGGACTTGCATAAGCTGAAGTGGGAGACCCAAACCCTTCTAAGCTTAGGGTTATGTCAAAGGCGGTCGGTAGCCGAAACAAGTTATTTAAATTCAGCGGCCGTCTGGGGCCTGCAACAGAAACGCCCGCCTCGGGATGAATTCCCGATTTTGGAAAAACGAACGAAGAGATCGCGATGAAAGCGGATTGAATTTAATATGTTAGATGTTATCTCCAGAATGGTACCTGCGACACGGCTTCGTGATAATATAGGTAAGAGGGGTTTGTGAGTGAGATCAATAAAGTAATCATTATGGCCAATTACAGCGCAAAACTCATTCGCCGGCCGGAGTTCGAAAATTAAATTTTAATTGACGGTGCGTAGTCTCTGTAAATGATGGCGCTCGAGCAAGCCGCATTGAATCGCGCCCGGCCCGTACCAGCCTCACACCGTTTATGATAAATCCAAATGTAAATTTAATTTGTACCTTATAGAAATAAAATAGATTTTTTGATAATTATATTCTGAAATATAACATTCTCACTAATATTATTGAAACGAAATTATCTTATTTATTGAAGTTAAGTACAAACGATTTTTGTTACGAAGCTGAGGACTCCCATATAACGACAATTTAAGTGGCTGAAGTCGTGTCTCCGCTATAAAAGGAAATGCAAATGTAGGTTTTCGAAGGAGCTTTTCGCGACAATGATTGACTTTTAAATGGATATAAATATCCGGCAAATCGGCATATCTCAGAGGCGAGTCTACGCACGAACGAAACCTTAGGCGGACGGACGGAACGACCGCAGGCGGCGACGCGGCACGTTCGCCCGGCTTGTTCTCAATTACTCATATACCCGACGTAAAAAACGTGCGACACCTCTGTTTTTTTTTTACCGAAAAAGGATCGTCGCGTTCCATTTTCAAAAAGAGTAGCCTCTGCTTAAGTCAATTTGTTTTGAATTGTGTGTCGTGGATGAATTGTCCGACGGGCGTTGGCATGTGCGGCGGAGTGCCCAACCGCATACAGATGAGCAACGCCGACAGCGCTTCGCCTTCTAAGACAGGGGGTCCCAATTATTTCCCTCTTACCGCGGCTATTGTTGCATGCCGCTGTTTGTAACGAAACTCTGCTGTATTCTGAAATGCTTTTAAGTATTTATTTTAGCTTTTCTTATACTTTTTGTTCATGGGTGTCGAAGAGGTAGGTGGAGATGAAACGGCAGAATATTTTTTAGGCTAGACAATATAATCTGTCAGATTTTTTTACGAAGCTTTTCTGCACCTAAAAACTCGGGCTATGAAAAACACGATGATGGCTATGGACTCGCCTTCCTAAATATATCTTCGGAGAAAAGAGGGTATTGTTCCCTCTGTCCAACTCTTCAGCAATCCCTGAGGAAAGGCCTGAGGTGTAGGTATTGTACAGACAGGATTGTTAACCACCTTTGTATATGTAAAAATAAATATTAGTTTTCGTAACGCCTAGGAACTTGTGTGGAGCTATTCCAAGGAATTATTAATTGCCGCACGGCTCAGCCCTAATGCAGAAGTGAGATTAAATTGTGTGCAATTTAGTCTCATTGGCCGTTGAGATTATTTAATACGGCCGGTTCCGAGGTGGTAAATAAGAATCGAGTGGGCATATTCAGAAATCGATTAAGCGAGACATGATTAAGTGCCTGCGTTTTTGTATTCGCTGGGCTCTTGTGATGCGATTGTTGCGAATGCCTCACGTTAAAATGTTTGCGTTCGCGCACAAAGCAATCCACAGGTTGATCATTTCTTTCAGTTAACCGTAAAGCTATAGATCTAACTAAAGCCGTAGATCTATTTAAGCTACGCGACAGGTTATAATTCGACTTTCATCAATTAATAGAGTGATTAAAGATTAAGTTTATATGTATAGTTTAATATTATTAATTGACAGATAGTGCCATCCACGAAGACGCAAATATGAAGAATTTGTGAATATGGAATGAAACGGAATGAATATATATGCATACGCTCTTTCGCCATAACGGCGATGGATGCGCCCATGTGTCACTTTGACACCTAAAATACATCTCTGGCGGAAAATGCGCGTAGGGGCACCTACTACCTATACACGTCTACCCGTTCAGGCACCGTGGTGGGATAGCGTGAAGATATATATATTGTTACATATATATTTATACATTTAAATAATGACTGCCCCGCTCCCATGAGTAATATCATGATGATGATGACGATGATGCGTATATCGCCATGCTACAGCCGAAGGGGGTATACGGATACTATAAAGCTTATATATCCCTTAAGATGGGACTATCTAATACAACAAGATTTTTAAATAGGTTCGGTAACGTCACGAGATAACTTCCTACGAACAAACTTACAAAACTTACACGTAAATACGTCTTCATGATATTAGTGCACATGTAGATGAAGAATAATGATACTGAATTAAAAAGTCGGATCGATATCTCTCCTCTGAGCTGAAAACCCGATGTAATTACTTAATTGTAAAGTCAACAAACATCAGTAAAATGTGCCATAAGATAATTCATGCGCGAGCCGCTGCATGGCGACACGCCCACCGATGCGATTTAATTACAAAATCAATAATCGAATTGCGAAGGCGAGTTAATTGATTGTCTCCTGATACGAAATGACGGTATCTCCTTGCGTGGATCTGGTGCTTTAAATAAAAATAAATTTAATATCTTAGACAAGGTGTGATCGTTAAGATGAAGAGGAGCTACGGGCCAAGAGGCGTGATGGCCGAGTGGTTCGAGCAGTTGCCTGCGACGCAAAGGTCGCAAGATCGAATCTCGACTGTACCAATGAGTTTTTCGGAACTTAAGTACAGTGATTAGTCACACCACGAGCTTTGCGGTGAAGGAAAACATCGAGAGGAAACCTGCATACGTCTGAGAAGAAATTCAAAGGCGTATGTATAGTCGTGCTTAGTAACGGCGATGGACTCGCCATCTGTCACGTTGGCACCTAATATACCTCTGGCGGAAAGTGGGTGTGTGGGTATTACCTATACACCTCTGCCTACCCCTTCGGGGACCCTTGTGGGAAGGCGTGAGGATATATTATTATTATTTATAAAAGTGAGGATATATTATTATTATTTATAAAATTATTATGGCAAGTCTCTTGTTGTAGAATTAGGATTCAAATACAACTTGTGGGTGGTTTTTCTGTCTTCACGTCTTCCCACGAGGGCCCCTAAGGGGTAGGCAGAGGTGTGTAGGTATTACGGATATACCACTATTCGTGGGGGATATATTTTAGGTGCTAACGTGACAGAGGGCGAGTCCATCACATTCAAACGCGACTATAAATACGTCTTTGAATTTTCTCTCAAACGTATGAAGGTTTTGTCTTGTAACAACTATACTTGCACGAATTGCTCACGTAAACACATTACCCTTCCTGCTGCGGTTTTCGGATAAAAACAAAAATCAAGCAAGTAAATTAACGCGATGCTAACTGTTCCGGAGCTATTACATCGCATTTGTCGGGCAACAAAAACGTTTGCGCCGCGCCAGTCTCCGCGCGGTCATTAAAAACACATCAACGTGCGATAAATTATTTTATTAAATGTCGATTCACACCTTTGCCCCCAGTCGAGCGTGTCTAATCGACCGAGACCTTGCGCCTTACCGTGACATTCCATTGTTATCATTATTCAAGAGAGTGAAAGGGACAGATTTATTAAGTGAATATAATTCTGTCCCTCTCTTGTCTATAGACCCCATAAGCACATTATTGTCCACAGTATGAGTGGCATTCAATAACTTGCGCGGCAATGCAGAGGGCAGCGGCGGAACCTTTGACATAACGAAGAGACAGCAAAGTAGTGATGTCACCATTACCAATCACAAATAGCATCGCAATCGCAACTCATGCCTCTAATGTGTAGTTCTTAGTGCTTGACAAATTAGTATCTTTAAGAGAGGTAGGGCAAAACGGATTTTCCTTTCGAATTTGGAGCTGCCCGACTGGGGCAGGACCTCCACCTTATAGAAGGCCGTAGCCAAATGACACAAATTATTGTGTTGTGTTTCTACGAGGTGAATAAAGTTTCCAGTAATAAGCTCCTTGGGGAGGGGAGAGGATTGTTATATTGTGTTGGCAGCAGAGGGATTAGTCCCATTATGCTGCCAACACAGTATATCTCTCCGAACACAGAGTGGCAAGGCGCAAGTAATACTTCGGTATCGTGAGTGTAAATAGGCTACGGTAACCGTTTCCCAGCAGGTGGGCTGTATGCTTGTTCGCCACCCTTGTGGTATAAAAAAAAAGCCCGTCACGTTGGCACCTAAATATATCTTATAGTTATACCTCTCGTATTTCCTCGAGGACCTTTATGGGATGGCGTCTGGAAGGATGATTGTTCCATCTTCACGCAAAACTTACAGAACTGACTCGGATGAAATTTTGCACAGACACATATTAGATATGTTTCCTAATAAAAATAATTATACCATTTAAATAAAATTTTACGCGGGTATAAAAGCGGGGCACAAGAATTAACAGTACATGCAAAATGAGTAAAATTCTGCGATATAATAAAATGCAACATATTAAAGTGCAGCAGCAATTAAATGCCTTTTAAAATCTTCTTATATTCTTAATTAATCGCTAACGCATAATCGATTTAGCTCTATATAAATATTCTATGCAGGCACATGAGCTTTTAAGATTATTGCGTTGAGATACATGCTAAAACATAGGTACATGCATACACATCTTCCGAGTCCCTCACGGGATATGCAAAGAGACTAGAGCGCCATTTCTAGACTAATGACCCTCTACACAAAATTCCTTTCAATTGGCAATGACATTAATAGAGGAAAAAGTTATGTCATACACTGGGTAGTGTGAACAGAAAGCGATTTCGTCTATGTGCAGACCTTTATTATTTTATCCGCGTTTTATTCATCATCACCATCAGTATCTGATGCATGGTCGCCGGTAAACAAATAAAGATAATATTATATTCTTTCACGTTTGTGCATTAACTAGCATCGCTCAGCGACGATATCCACGATTCAAAGTATTGACGATCCCAAAGACTTACAGAATTCCATGGACTACTACGGTGATTATACGGAATAAACTGCGTATTTGTTAACTGCGTGTTAATAAACTATGGGTAGGCCCTGAGTCACTATGCTGGATCGAACCTGCCAACATGAGAAACTCAAACTACTCGGCCACTACGGCTCTTGGAATGCAATAGTACTTGTCAATAACTTAAATCAAAACTTATAATGCCGTCAGCCTATCACCATTACGGACAAAAACATTAAACGAGCGTGTTTTATCACTACGTCTGACAACTTTACAAACTTACAAAGCCTCATTGACTTGTAGTCGTAAATCTCACACCTCACTTCAACTGCTCACTACGGTGGCCCTCACATAACTCAGCGTGAGATTGTAACAGCCAGAGCAATCGCAAGTTTGTTCACGTCTCATGTGTGAGTGTTCGACGAGTTATTTATTATTAATTTTGAGTTATTTTTATTTAAACGCTAAGTATTCGCGACTACGTATAAGAGAAAAAGGAAGAAAAGCGTTTGAACACAAACGGTTTTCTTCTATTGGCAGCATACATTAATGATTATTACGAAATTTGTAAAATCAATGTCATTAGATTTTCCAAATTTCATATCGTAAATATAGCCTGATATAAATTTTAATGATAAGTACAGTAGAACCAGTAGTTATAGAGGTTTTAAGTTATCAAGGTTTGAGTTATCGAGAGGTTCTACTGTACTAAGAATATTGGAAGGGCAAGCTTATGATTCTACGACCTGAGTATTTTTCCGGGATAAAAAGCAGCCCATATCAGAATCGGTGACGAACTCTCCATTTACACCTACCCAAATATATTTCCGACGAGACTACAAACATCCATACTCTAAAGTTTAGACGCATATATACTAGTGGGATAAATTACATACAGTTTCCTCGAATCTGTCGTAAAACGAATTACAGAACGTTGAAACTTGAAACATACAATGTATTTTAGTACGTGATGTTAAGTTCGCGCTATCAGATATAATTATACTTGTACTTTAGCGCTTTGAAATGGTTTTGTTCGGAAACAATATGTCGATAGCCTACATCGAAGGTTTGATATTAACAACTAGCTGTGACCGCGACTTCGTCCGCGTGGAATTTGATAAGTAAAAAAAAATCTGTTTCTAAATTAAAAGTAGCCCAAGTTACTCCTTTTTGCATGAGCTATGTGTTTCAAAGATAGCCGAAACAAACAGAAAGACAGACAGACAAAAAAAATTAAGAAAATATATTTGGTATATGTACCGTGTATAAAAAGCGGTTATTTCAATATAACAAACAAACACTCCAATTTTATTTATTTGTATGTATAGATTAACGTGTTAAGCAGCAAGAATAAAGTGCCTACGTGTTAGTGCTTTAATGAGCGCATTAACTTTGGTAATTTACAACAGATGCTACTCATTTACTGCATAATTTTTTTTTATTACTCTTAGTCCGGGCGAATATATTAATTTGTTGCAAAAATTTAAACATTTCATACATTCTTAACAGCCACTTAAGAATACATTCTATATGTACTGATGATCTCCTAGTCTTAAGTATAGATAACGGTATTTAATACATACATATGCCGAGTCCGTAATAGGGTAGACATAGTATAGAGCGCCAGTTCTCTCTCGGTATTTAATAACAGATTTATATTCTAATGTACTTAGCTTGGTACTCCACTTTCAAACGACCATCATTAAAATTGCTGAACACCAATATAAAGGATATAGAAAAAGACATAGAATAACTTTTAATCAACAAAATTGCAATCTGAAATGATTGACATTACATATGTAGGTACCGGCATTTACGCAAGCGAAGTCGCAGACATGAAAATAGGCACATGGGAGTTGCATCAGAGACGCCGTCAAAGCTCTTAAATTTATGACGATAAATAAATACAAAATTATCTCTCACATATACATACATACATATCATCACGCCAAGTCCCTAACGGGGTAGGCAGAGAGTATAGAGCGCCAGTTCTCTCTTGACTTACATACCTCTTTCGCTTCGTCCACATTCATCAATCTCTTCATACATGCTCGTATATATATATTGTATATTATGTATGTATATAGATTTATGTATCACACGGTGTCGTAATTGGTTATGGGAGTACTCATAGCTTGCATCTCATTGTCCTTAGTGAAATTAAATGTATATTATACACCAATCTTGATTACGGAGGTTGTTGGAGCACGAATGATAATAAGACTTATAAAAACTTGTATAATTGAAGCAACCTAGTTCGCCTTGACAAACCACTGGATCTCACCACTAAGATAATTTGCAGCGAAAACGTCTCGACTCGACTTTGTATCATTTCAAGTGATTTAAATCCGTTATCATATTGTACTATCGCACATTAATATCTTGAATCGATGGTAAAGTGGCAGGAATGGCACTGAAGCGCCGCGGGGCGACCACCGTGACAGATTCGATTTGTCCATTGTCCGGTAGCGCTAACGATTCGTTACGGGCTCGCTCAGTGCAACAACTAACCCAAAACAAAGTTTAAATACATAGTAATATAACGTCAAGAGTACTTGAAATCGACGAGCATGTATGAAGAGACTGATGAATGTGGACGAAGCGAAAGAGGTATGTAAGTCTAGAGAGAACTGGCGCTCTATTCTCCCTCGTTAGGGACTCGGCTTGATATCGGCGTATGTATATAATATACATAGCATTGTTTCGTTAAGCCGGTTTTGTTGTCATACGAACCTTGGTAGCAAAGTGGCTTAAGATTTTTCTTGCAAAGCAAGAATTGCAGGTCTCACTCGGCGATCTATACCTAAGGCTTTTCCTGCGCTTAGTTACATTTATTTTTCACACCAAGAGTTTCTAAGTGAAGTTAACATTAAGGGGGTTATAGAATACGTGTGCAAGGATACTCAAGCCGTTACGTTTTTACTTGAACGAAGGCGACAAGTACACCAACTATCACCTTGGTATGTACCTGAATATATCTTAGGCAAGAGAAGTGTTAATACAAAGGAATCGTGAAATAATATCTAAACTAAGTACCGAAAGGAAACCTGTATACGTTTAAGGCCTGTGTATCTGGCGGAAAGTGGGTGTATCGGTACTACGTACACACTTCTGCCGAACCCTTGGAGGACCCTTGCGGAAAGGCGTGAAGATGTACAATTATTGTTAAAGAAATTAGCCACCTCTAATAAGAAATTCGGATTGTTTGAAACGTTTTGATCGTATACATTGCTTGTCACCGTTAAACCTTCGTTAGCTAACCGAGACTCAATCGTAAGTCAACACAGCTTGTGGCACCGAAATACGCGCCGCGGTATAATCTATCAGTGGCATCGAATCAATTAGAAGTAGAACAATGGAATTGCCGATGCCGGAAGAGTACGCTCGACAACCGGTAGATGCCGTAGATGCTTCTATGAAAAACGCTATCGTAAACTCTGCCGAAGTTCGAGATGGCCAGAGCGAACACGGCTTATGAGTGGAACTTTGGGCTTGCGACTGTCCGTCATAGTAACTAGTGATGCATTAGATAGCTATAGGCGTCTGCTATGTAGGTGATTTCTTGGAATAAACGCTTACCCAGTTATAACCCTTACAACGTGAGTCATTCTTCACTCAGTTTCTAAGTACAAGTATAACCAACCAAAGTAACATGCCTTTTTTATATTCAAAAACACACCCTCGTTCACGGCGTTCACTTTGTGAATCTCATAAATGCGGATACATTCTCTAACATACATAAAATGTCCAGAATATTCACTTTACTATTGTATGTACTTATTAACTATCCTTCCACAGTAGTGTGCAGTCGTTAAGGGACTATTCCGATATTTTAAACGAGCCAGACAGCCAACTGGAGGGACTCCGCGACCGTAAATACCCGTTCGGGTGTTATTCCAGAGGTCGGCATCGTGTAAACAGAGCCATCAATAAGCTACCTTGACTTTATCACCGACGCGGAGGAGTGTAAGGACGTTTTAATCCCCGTCTGGAGCGTGGGCGACTCCTTACAAGATACGTTGAAGGTCTGTCAAGCCACAGAGGATGCGATCAACTTAATTTACAATTTATTTATTATTACATAGCTGGCTGGAGAATATAAAAAAGGTAAATATTATAACACATAAATAAATCTCAAATACAGTTTAAGTCTAGTTAGCTCCCTGCGACTAAATTCCTCTTTCGCATTTCTCCAACTGTGATGGAACGTCCATCTGTTACGTTGGCACCTAAAATATATTTCCACTGGAGATGGTTTGCGTGTGTGGGTACTAACCACATTTCGGTGACCATTGTGGGAGGTGTGAGGATGTAAATAAAATTTAGTTTAATAATAACGTCGTTTCAACAACACTTGTAACCGTGGTAACTGTAATTTAATATTTAATAATGTGACTTTCAATAAGTGTTCAACGAATTCCTTACGTTGAAAAAATAAAGTTTGATTTGATTTGAATGTTTTTGATTCCAATCAATTGAATACGCAATCTGGCGCTGCAAATGACCCCTTAACCACTCGGCCACCGCGAATCAGGCATACTCAGGCATGGAGCTAGCTCGTTTAGAAATCCCAAGATCTAACATGGCGTCGAATATAAATTGAATATGTAGGTAGGTATATATGTTTTATTGAGTTGTCCCAATACAAGTCGAATGTGGTTTGATTAACTGTGACTTGCTTGATTAATGGCCGACTAATAACCACGACGTCGCGGATATATGTACAAATAATATTAAACACAAATCATTCGAAGCTGGTTTAGTTCACTTTATCATTTAGATATTATAGTGAAAATTTAATGAATTGCTAAATTATTTATTTATTTATTGAACACACGTAGACATACACAATTTACGTTACAAGACGGATATAAAACACTTAATTATGTCCGATGTTATGTTAAGCACCTTAGTAGTGTGTGTAGGGAACCAGCACAGTATACGCTGTGTTAACACAGCACTGATTTTCAGTTGAATTTGTGCATGACCTGTTAACCATTTTCAGAAAGAGATTTGTTTCACAAATATTTGTGAGAAATACAGTTCGAGGTACGAGTACGAGTCCTGTGTACGTCTAAGAAAAAAGCCGCGAGGAAGTTGTACCTTAGAAGCAATATTTAATGTACATACATATAACAATTTAAATAATTGTTCATCATCTAAGTTTTGTGTATATTTATATATATAATAAATATTGCCACACCAATAGGCTTAAATATTTTTGTGGCAATATTTAATATTAGTTTTTTTTTGTAATATATGTACTCTTGGTGTACCTAAAATAATGAAATAACATTGTTACTAAGTGTAAGATTTATATAAAAAATATACATAAAAAACATACAAACAACAAAGTTATTAACCAAAATTCCGTTTATTTTCACTTTTAATAAGCTGTTAAAAATCACTTAAGCACGAAGACGCGAACGTAATGCTTAGGGCGCGTACACGCGTATTCATTATGCCGCGCTGTTGTCAAAAACGAAAGATAAACCAAATATAATTGGAAGTGTACATTAAGGAGTGCGTCGGCTTATCGAGAAATGGCTTAACATTTCAATTAAAGCGACGATTAAGAAATTAAACGTAATGAGCGCTTGGACGCAAAGGTGCTGATTACAGTAGCCGGTGGATTTACGATGCGCACATGTGCGTTAATTGGCAGCATTTAGAGCCAGCCCATGCGTCAATCGGCGATGTTGGATTTATCTGTCATTCCTGTACGCTCGCTATCCGAAATGACTACAAACCATATTTATATATATATACACTACAGTATACCTTAGGCTTCCACGTTTGCTTTCAATCATTGTGTCATGTATTAATGAATCGAGTTAATATCGTAAATATAATAAGAAGGGAAAAAATACCGTAGCTGTATAATATAGAGGAGCCTCATTAAAGCGAGGTGCGGGCAGGGCTGCATTGTTCCACATCATTCCGTACTCCATACGGCTCGTAATTGGAAACCCACACTCTGTATAATCAGAAGGTCTAGAACACGGCGTACAAGTAGGTAGCCTTCACTTTGATACGCATCATTACAGAGGCGTACTTAGTAATGATGTCTGATAACGCATTATGAAAAGTGTTATGGGATGTTAAGGACTCCTACTTGATTATACTCTTTAGTTTTGATTTGCTAGTTCCTATTGATGGTTATTTATTTTTTTTGTACTTTAAAGGTATATAATATACATAATTATAATGTTCACATACATATCACGCCGAGTCTCTAGCGGGGGGCAGAGGGAATAGAGCGCCAGTTCTCTCTCGACTTACATACTCTTTTGCTTCGTCCACATTCATCAGTCTCTTCTTACATGCTCGTCGATTTTTCACTGATACTCTGCTACAATGCAGAAATGAATTCTTCGATCTTTTTAATCGATATGATTACTTGGTATTAGATTCTTATACTGTTTTAAAATCTAATGGCGTACTCAATAAAATTTATCAAATGTGAATAAAATCCATGAAATACAACAAATATAGGTGTACTTTATAAATCGAAAATAAAACAAAAGTATTGCCTTTTCCATAAAGAATCCTGTAAATGGATTATTCACCAAAAACGACCACAAAAACTGGTATTGAGTACGAATACGCACGATCCATGCCTTATGAGATGACAGCGCGCTCGCGTCGAACAAAGAATGATACAAGAAATAATTACGCCCATTGATCGGAGCTCATTAAAATCGACCAATAGGCGGAGACTACAAAAGGACTACAAGCAATGCAAGCGCGGTTAAATGCAATTTGCCCAGGCGCCGCTGCCATTTCAAGCCGGCAACTGCTTCATTCAATTAGAGATATGCAACAATCTTTCGATAATATTAATTACATTTGTATATCTAGTCTATAGAAGAAGAGGCCGTGCCTCGACCTACTAGACTACGTTCCAACTACTTCTCCTCTCACGTTAAGGGTGCTCGAAACCGGCCAGTAAGTCTAGGCAGAACTGGCGCTCTACTCTCTCTGCCTACCCATCCAATCGGTGTAATGGTACGTATATATATACGTACCTCATGTATGTATACGTAATTATGTGTGCCCTGTCGGTAGATGTACCGGTATTATCACCCGACCAATAATATATAAAAAAAGACTTGAACTTAAGTACAGTGATTAGTCACACCACGAGCTATACGGTGAAGGAAAACATCGGGAGGAAACCTGCATACATCTGAAAGGAAATTCAAAGGCATATGTATAGTCGTGCTTGAGTAACGGCGATGGACTCGCCATCTGTCACGTTGGCACCTAATATACCTCTGGCGGAAAGTGGGTGTGTGGGCATTACCTATACACCTCTGCCTACCCCTTCGGGGACCCTTGTGGGAAGGCGTGAGAAAAAGACTAACATTTTTCAAAAAACGATCTGCCTTCATCGGGGTTCATCAAGGTTATTTTGCATTATCTACCTCCACACAAGGCGGTTGAGAATCCTATATAAAAAAAAATAGTCCAAGAGTCTAACAAGCCCAGTCTAGAATAAAGGTTAACTGTTTATAGTCCTTCAATTGTAACAAGTTAAATTTGATAATTAGCGGACATAGCCCGTTGATGTCTTTATTATAGCACACAGCATCTCACGGGACCTAAGGCCAATAAGTATTTATTTATTTAGGAACATAATTATAGACGCGCTCATGTTGTGCTCCGCAAATATTTATTTTTTCTGGAATAAAACATACCCTATGTGATTATCAAGTTCCCACATGGGTCCCACAAGGAGCAGAGGTGTATAGCTATTACCCGCGTGACAGATGGTGAGTCTGTCGCCGTTACTCAAGCACGACTATACATACGCCTTTGAATTGCTTGTTGGGCGTATGCAGGTTTCCTCTCGATGTTTTCCTTTATCGTAAAGCTCGCGGTGTGACGTGCGCCGAAATTATTTATATAATATTACCCAGTCCAGCATAGCCCCCTTGGCCCAATGCCTACGTTCCTACCCCACAGTGCCTGGCTCGCCTTAGAATCTGCCTTTAGCCATTCCTTTAGCGGTAACGTTAAGGTCTCGCCATTGAATAAACTTGAGACCTATTTTCTCTATGTTTATGTTGCGTAGTTATGTCAGAGGTAAGGCATTTCAAATTTTACATACATTTTGGGAAAATTAATAGTATTTCATAAAATAAAACCTTGACACACAATGCTTTTTTGGCCTAAGGTAGCGTACTAAAGGTATCAGCGATATAAATACGAATGATAAGAATGATATATGTATGTACCCTCAAATGACATAGACGTAGGCATACAGCATGTTGTGGACGAGATCGAACCCGTAACTATCAGCACAGAAGGCAGGATAACTATCTAAGGGCTATAGAAAATCGGTCAAGTTACATTAATATATTGATAGATTTTTACATAGTGTGTGTAACATAAATATAAGTAAAAAAACTGTCAAGAAAAAGTTTGTCAATCTGTCAATGTTTTAATTTGGAGCCGATTTAAAGTCAATTCAGCCGGCAACATTTTAGTTGTTGCCAGTTCTATTATTTCTTATTTAAAGTATTCCTAGTCAAACTGTACTCACAAAAAAAACACATTTATCATAACTAATACATTGCGTGCGTTTAGTTATTTATCAATTTATTGCTTCCATTAATTTGAAATGAAGATAATTATTTATAGATGCGACTATGATTATAATTTGTGACACTGCAATTGAAAACGCTGGTAATAAATCTGTGTGTAATAGCTGCGTGTTAATAAATTATATACCATAGACATTCATTTACAATAAATAATCAATGAATGGAGTTTTTAGACAAAATGTATCTCACATTTTTTAAAGGGGGTATGCAAGCAAAGCAGTTCATGCATAGGGAAAACGCTTGATTGTCAAGGTTCAATTCTACCACCGCACTTCTCACCATAAACGGGGAATGCATCCAAAAACAAGTGTCAGAATTAACCGTTCCAAAGGAGTTTCCTTCTATGATCGCTCAGGCTGGCAACGCGCGAGCGATACACCCGGTTGCAAGTGTCCACAGGGTGCGGTAGCAGCTTAACATCAGTCAGGCCGCGCGCTCGTAAGCCATCGTTTTGGTGGTGTAATTAAAAAAAGACTGTAGAACGGGTGACATTTTTCTCCCCATCGAGGACGGCACTTGAGAGTACAGCATGGAGTTTTTCAAGCAGACTGTGAAAAGATTTTCTAGGTCGGCACCGCGCGAGGGACATTCTTGGTATTTCAAGGCAAAATGGAATATGCTATAATGCATATGAAAATGAATAGATGAAAATTATGGATAATATAACGGAATGTAAACACGGAATTTGCCGTTATAGTAAGGTTAAGAGTTCACAGCCGACGTTCGGGTTTTCTTGTGGAAAGGCAACAGGATATATATATATATCCTCTTGCCTACATATATATATATTATAACCAAAGTTTCATAAACATGAAAGAAGAAGAGTGTCATTAGCATGAGTATCCTTTTCTCTTTTGTGTTATTGAGATATTGAGATTTTGTGGTTAATGAGACTGAATTTACAAATTACATTAAACAAGCTCGTTCGCTGCGGCACAACAAGTAGCGGCCCCATGGGAATAATAACACTGCTTAATGAGACATTCTGACACAAGCCCGCTACTTTCAATCGTGTCGGTAAAGAGACGTTCACTCATGATATTTATTACATGAGTATAAAGTCCAGGGGAAAATAAAGCTGTTTATTTTCATACTAAACTAACATACGTACGTACATACAATTCGTCTGATGAGCGGTACACACGCTTCGTCCGATAAAATGATGATAATCAATTAGGTTCTTTTCTACATCAATGATGATTGACACTAGCATTCACTTGCGTTTTTTCGACCTGTCATTGAGTTGCTGTACTAATATAACGCGCCTTGCTTCTACTAGCAAAGCCATTCTATGTGGTGTTCTGAAAACAAAAGTACCCCACCAGTTAAGGAAATTTAAGCAGTGCCTACAATCTCTCTGCCTACCATTCTCTTCAGTCGGGCTGCTGTCTCGTCCTAGGAACTCAAATTTTTTTACTTGAGATTCGTTGTGCACTGCCTCTTCAAAAACTGCCAATCAAATGCCGAAATATGGTAAACTGATTAGTTGCTCACATAACATTAACAATCTTATATATCCGGAACGCTTATTGAACGTCACATACATAAATTACTAGTATATTTAAATTAGCACGTAGTCAGCACATGCTTCGTCATAAAACACTGACTACAACTACTACAAACAAAATACTAGATCGGATCTTATATACCCACATAGATAATGTATAATGTACCTATATATATATACGCACTCGAGGCTTTTATAACGTATATACTAATTAGGCACACGCACCAATTACAGTTACCTTCATAAACCGCAATGATCATTAATTTATATTAGCTTGGTACTTAGGTAGTTAAAGCGAAGTGATATTTTTAAGAAGGCGAAGATGTTTTTATGAATCCTCTTTTATTTCCTCACAAATCATCAAAATTCTTCACGTAATTGACCCATTATTATACAAAGTCCTTTTATCCGTCAAAGTCAAAATAAGTTATATAAACATTTAAGTTTTCATATTGTACCTGTAAAGGTAAGATGGCAATTGGCAGGTTCAAACTCCGGCGGTCACTACTTATTCGTTTTTCTAAACTTCGGCAGAGTGATATATCATGCCACGAGCATTACGGCTAAGTAAAACATCGTGAGGACACTTGAATACGTTTGAGAAGAAATACTAATTCGTATTTAGATATGTGGCTGAGATGGCGACGTACTCACCATCTGCCACGTTGGTACCTTAATATATCCCCGCCAAAGTCAGCCTATCCCTTCGGAAAATCTTCTGGGAAGGCGTACAAAATATCAAGGCAATTTAAGACCAACTAAAATATGATCGCTGATTCATAGAGGCAGCAGAGGGTTTACGCTTCAGAACCAAATTCCACCAACATTAGCCGGTTTACGCTTAACCGTTTCTCCTAATTTCAGAGACGGACAATAAAAGCTTCTAGTAAAAGTTGGTATACGGTCAGTTCTGACTATGATATTTGGATCAATAAAAAGTCGGAAAACTAGAAAAAGATATGTCAGACATCAAACAGATAAGCATGCTAGCGGATGTAGTTCAACAATTGGTATGCAATTAAGGATTCCCCTCACCTCGTTGCAAACAAAAACCAATCACGTCCTTGTCGAAGCCGAAACAAAAACTGGTAACGTTAGTTAGTTTCAAGAACAAGTGGACTCGTCAGTTTTTGCGAGTTTCGTATCAATGGAGAGCTGAATGGTCGAGGCGGCATTGCAAAAAGCGCCGCGCCGCGTGTCGCCATTAGTATGTGCGCTGGCGGCCCAATGTGAGCATTAATTTATTGATATTATTGTATTGAATAATGCACGCGTCGGTCCTGTGGCTCGAGCACGCGCACTCTTCCTGTCTCGGCACATTTCGGTATTGTTTTTGAGTGCAGCGCGACTGCAATTAGTATACCGAAACATCAATCTGGCGGTTCCCTGCGTTGATGTGGAATTCATATGAGCTTCCACTATTTTTATTGTCTTATTAATAATAACGAATGATATATCGTCTAGGCTTGATTTTTTTTTGTTATAACCTCACGCCTTCCCACAAGGGTCCCCGAAGGGGTAGGCAGAGGTGTATAGGTAATACCCACACACCCACTTTCCGCCAGAGATATATTTTAGGTGCCAACAGGTGGTGGTTAGGTGACAGATGGCGAGTTCCTTGCCGTTACTCAAGCACGACTATACAAACGCCTTTGAATGTCTTCTCAGACGTATGCAGGTTTCCTCTCGATGTTTTCCTTCACCGTAAAGCTCGTGGTATGACAAATCACTGTACTTAAGTTCAGAAAAACTCATTGGTACAGTCGGGATTCGAACTTGCGATTTTTGCGTCACAGGAAGCTACTCGAACCACTCGGCCAATCTCGGTCTGAGTAATAGTTCGTTCTTTTAAGAATATTCTACAATGCGACGAGAATTAAGAAAGGTAAGCTTTTTGAAATCTCGGAATCCTACGAGTTTATTGACCACATTAGTTATTTTTTAATGAGTACTTAATATCACGTACAACAGCAGGATACTCCGGTGTCAATTAAGAGCACATACAGTTGTTATCAGAAAACCGTAAATACTGTGAACGTATTGATAGTATGTTGGTATTTTGTTCACTAAAGGCACTGAAATATATGTGTACCTCGTGTGGCATTCATTAAAATGGTCTGCGTGGTCGGCGAGAGCAAGCACACGCCGCAATCTGTCAGGGCATTTGTAAAAACTCACTCCAGATAAAAACTGCTGATTGTCAATGAAGCCTCTCCAGATCGGTGAATGGTATTTTTTAATCGCTCTAATTGATATAACCAGATCTGTTGCTTAAGTATTGGTATTTGTGTATCGAAGCTGCGGGTCTTAATAGTATTTTCCACCAAAATTAATAATGTTTCTTCATCTTCACACCTCTCCACGGGGGTAGGCAGAGATGAACGTTTTAAGTGTCAATGTTTGCGTGTTTGTGGTCGTCGCAAGAACGGTTTATACACATGAGCCTTTTAAACTATTTAAAAATAGAATATAGTATTTACTTTACTAACTTCATAAACACTCATTAGTACATACCACAGCTGCCATAATCTGCGCTCGTGTCTTTTCAGGTGACAACTGCTATTATTATTCTTGCATATCTACCTGTAAAGGAATAAAAGAGTGGTATGGTAAGATGATATTAATTAAAAGGCTAGTCAATATAGTACTTCCCGAATTTATTTAAACTTTTTATGTATGATATGCTTCTGTACATAGTCTATACGTTAAAACGTAATTATCTTTCCATGGCACGACCTTCTATAGGTAGCTGCATATTTCATTATGTGGTCTGCATAAGCTCGCTGCCGGGCCATTGACAGCCAATTGACAATGAACTCTCATTAAAACCAACTTGTTCGGATCCCGACTCGTTGGATTGAATTTCACTCATGACTTGTTTATGAAGGAAATTATCTTGATGAACATTAAATTATAAAGTCAGAACATTGCCAGCCTTATAAAGCAAATCGTGAGTAATTAGTTCGATTCAATGTCATTCGACTAAGTATATTTATTATCCTAATGTTATATTACAGTTTAGAATTTAATGAATATGTAAAAATAAATTATTATTAATTTGCATAGAAAAATATTGTTCAGAAATGTCAAGTACATAGATGGTAGGTATGCGATAGATGATTTCGATAAGCTGTGCCCCACGGTTTGACCCGCGTAAAATTTGATGACATTTGCAATTTTTTTTATAGATTACCTATATTCTATAAAAAAAAATATATTATATATACCCCGTTGAGGTTTTCCCTGGAGAGTACAGCATGGAGTTCTTCAAGAAGGGTGCGAAAAGATTTCTGCAGGGTCGGCAACGCGCGAGTTATACCCCTGGTGTTGCAAGCGTCCATAGGTGGCGGTAACCGCTTACCATCAGGCGGACCGCATGCTTATTTGCCACCCAAGTCGTATAAAAAAAAAGTGTCAAATGTCATCAAATTCTTTACAACTTTACTTTATTACTTTTGCGTGAAAGGGGACCAAACACCATCACAATCATTCGCATTTATAATATTAATGGGTAGGTAGTCATGTTTTAACAAACATGAAATTGTATTACCGCCAAACAATACATTGGGATCATTGCTTTCATACTACAATGTTTGGAAACTCAATTGTGCGAATGTGAAATGTGTAATACGGAACCATATAAGTATTAGAAGTTACTAACTTTTGTTTATACATTTGGCAAATATAATCGAATCATCGATCATTATTGAATACAACATTTAGATTGTAGAGCATTTAGAGCGACCCAATGAGTGTAGAGTTTATAGTTGGCAGGCTGCCTCTGGCTGGTCTGATATGACACAGATTTATACGTTGTCATGCGGGCACCGCGAGCGTTACTTTCTACATCGAACGTACCTTCCGCCAGCATGTGCGCACTTAAAACGATTAATAACTGTCGACAATAGGGCTGCTAATATTATTTTGTTAGTATTAAATAGCCAGAGCCAGTTCTATTTAGACTTGCAGACCTCTTTGGCTTCAACTACATTCAATCGTTTTTTCATTCATAATTTAGGTACTCCTGACGTTCCCATCCTTGAGTGTCCGATCGATTTGATCTTGTTAATTGGAACGTGATCTATCTTTGTATAATCTTCCACTTTCGCATTGTATATTATTATAAACATTAGACTTTCAAACAACATCTCCGCTAACACCAGCTCTGTAAGTCGATTTGTCATTGCTTGATTTCGGACCTACCAATAGAATCTGCATATAACAACGAAGCGAATACGAAAGGGCATCCTTAAATCTCAAGAGGACAATTCCATAAAGTTTTTTTTTCTAGTTTCTAATCGAAAATGAAAAAGAGATAGACCTCGCGAACACCTCTTCCGCACTTTCATCATCTACTAGCTAATAAAATAATAAAGTTTAATACTTTTTTGACATGAGTAAGGTCCGTCTGCCTTTTTGCGTTAATTGCAAATCGTAATTTGTCATTTCTTGAATTGCACGACTAGCACCCTTGATAGCGATTAGCTTGAACAAAGGAACAATGTAACACTAACTGTCCACTACGATGGAAAACTGCAATCTTGCCTTTAAGTTTTTTTTTCTCAAACGTAAGCAGATTTCTCACGATGTTTTCCTACACTATATAGCTCGTGGTGTGATTAATCACTGTACTTTAGAAGTAGAAGCCCAGGAAACTCATTGGTACATTCGGGATTTGAAGTTTGAACACGAATCTTTGTAATGCAGGCAACTACAGTCTCGAACCATTCGGTCGCCATGCCCTATAATAAATAGCACATTTAACACGCAGTAGGTCCTTTGGTCCTGCAACCGGCATATTAGTGCCAAAGCACTTTTGATAAGTATGAGAACACCAGTTTTTTTAAATGAAGCCTGATGATGTTTTCCGTCATTTCAAAACCTAATAATAAAAATTAAAACTAAAGTTTGAAAGGTTGGATGTTCGTTAATCAGTCACGCGCCGATGAAATTAGGATCTATACAATCTGATAGCTCTTTATAAAAAATATTGAGCTAGTGAAACCTTATCATTAATTGAACCGCGTAAGAACCCGTAAGAACCACGGAACGAAGCTAGTAAATAATATCATAAGCTGACATTTAACAAAATCGTCTTGTAAAATGCGCCGTACATAAAAATGAGCGAGCTACATATTTCAACAGTGGATGCACAACGCAATGTTAATATTAATGCGAACGGGGCAATTATAAGTATAAAATGTGAATTAATGATTGTCTTTAAGAGCTATTTAAAATGTAGATAGTAGGTAGCCGCTTTCTTGCGCGGGCTCGGCAACAATTACACGAGTACGAAATATCGACAGCATCCTCTTATGTTTATTCAAGCAATGAAGCGGGCCAGGAATCCTGGGCATCGCCGCAAAAACCTGCCCGCACCCAACGCTCCGCCCGGTTATTTGTCAAAAATAAAATTATGTTGTGATTATTATTTGAAGCGGGAGATGTGCGCGGCATCCGCCCGCAGAAGACGCCGATCCGCGCGATAAAGCGACAATAAAATATATAAATAATTCATAGTGGGGATGCGAGTATTGATTCGCAAGAACGTGTTTCAAATGTTTTACTGCGAGTGGTATTAATAAATGGGGCAGATGTACGGCCCGTTGTTCTTGCCGGCGCGTGATTGCCCACTTGGCAGTCAATTAATAAGAATACAATTTGATTTGTCATTTCTGCATCGCCGCTTCAGAGAATTGAAACCAGAACAAAAAACAAAAGCTGGGTATCACTAGTGTTAAGTATGTTCAAACTGTTGGATTATGTTGACGATAACTACGAGAAGGCGATCTTGCGATACAAAAACACATTTCTACTATAATAATAAAAAAATTGCTCTAGAATTGGATAGCTGGTGGATGGATAAAGAATAAAAAATTTACTCCCGAAGTACATTATTTTTATTCTTCCTGCTTGGCTTTCATTTTATCTGACGTCATACATATTTCATCCCATTTGTTCATTAGTTGTCGCTTTACGAGGTAGCATACAACTCACATACAAAAAGATGAAATTCATAACCCTACCTCATACAATGGTCGGGTAAAATGGCCGAACAATTAAAATTCAGTAATGTCTCGACATGCCCTACAATTACCCCCATTCTTGAAGTAAAAAACAATTACTATGACAAGCGACCAATCAGATGACAGGTTCGACTCCGGTCGCTGAAGGGAGGCGGCGCGCGCGCACTTTCAAGGTTTACATTCTTACCACGACCCGAGAAATACTTAATACAAAGTTACTATAAAAATACTTACCTATCAACCAATGACCATGTAGGTACCATTGCTTCATTAATACGATACCATAAATAATTCATTGGCTTTCGGAAAAACAGCGTTATTGTTTTAAGTATCGTGTCGTCCTTGTTAATGGCCTTGTTGTTGGGAATAATCACAATATTATTCATAAACTAGGCAAGTCTGTGATGCTCTCACCCACCACAGACTGGTATCTATTAAAAAGTCCTGGAGCCGAGTGGTTTTAGTAGTCACTTGCAGGTTCGAACAGTGGGTCTATACTTAAGAACTTCATATTTCAAGTGCCTACAGTGATTAATTTCACCACGAGCTTTGCAGCGAAGGAAAACTTTTAGAAAAAAATAAGTGGTCTGTACTAACTGCTTCATTAAATATATCTCCAGCGAAAAGTCAGCGCTGTTACACCTCTGCCTACCCTTTCAGTGCCCCTCTGAGAAGAAGTGAAGATACTTTAAGCCATTGCCAGTTTTCTTAATCAATCATTAATGTAGTCAACCAGAAAAATTACGTTTTGATTGCATTCAAAAAACTACCTACCAATGTCGTAAATCAACCAAAAAACTCGGGGCATTAATAAAAATAGGCCAATTATGTACGTATTTATAGGACATAAGAGGCGGTACATCAAAATTAAATAATATTGTGGTCGCATCAAAGGGGCCGCGGAATGAAGATTTGCTCCACAAAATGTCAACGAGACGCGCCGACAAAGCGACGCGAAAGGCAACGGTCGGGCATCCGAGGAGCGCCACGCTCGCTCCACCGTAATCGGTTAATTGTGCACCCTTAACGAGAGCCCGAATACTGCGAGAGTCAGTCATACAAGATTTTAATACGGCAGAAGTATAAATACAGCATTAAAATTTAAGAAAAATTTAATGTTGTTTAGATGAGTATTTTGGTTGTATGATTTTCGCCCGAATTTCATATTTCGATAATCGAATTTGTATATCTTGGAAACATGTTCACATGAGATGAAAAGTATGAAAAAATCCTTGAAAAAAGGATAACTGCCGGTAATAAAGTGCCAATAAAGGACCATATCGATATTGATGCGCAACAAAAGTCTGAGCGAGAATGCTCGAGTAGCTATACCTACAACGCTTCATGGTACGGTAGTCAATGCTGGGTATGTCAGAGAAAGCATGAAAATAGTATAAATGCAGCTGAGATGCTAGACTTCCTATGGAGTACTGGCGCTCTACTTTCTCTGCCTACCACCTTAGGCAGCCGGCGTGATGTTATGGTGTACATATTTAAATCTGTAGATCAAATCGATCGGACACTCAAGGTTGAGAGCGCCAAGAGTACTTGAAACCGGTAAGTATATATGAAGAGACTAATAAGAGGACGAAGCAAAAGAGTAGGTATGTCTGTAAGTCTATAGAGAATTGGCGCTCAGCTCTCTCTACCTCTATCCCGTGAGGGACTCGGTGTAGTAATGTAAGCTACATTTAACATTTTAATAAAAATCGTAGATACAAAAACCACTATTGCTCGTTTACCAAACTTGGCACAGGCAGCAATAGGTACAACGCTGTTTCCATTAAAAAGATGTCAATTGAGTTCACTATAAAAACACAATGTGTATTTTTTCAAAAAAATTTGAAATGAAGAGTCCTTAAGGCGTCAAATATTACACCTATAATGCTGCTCTATAATTGTCTTTATATACTCTTAACCTTATCCAAAAGGGCCGCCGGATGGTAAGCGTTTACCGCCACCTCTGGGCATATGGGTTACATTACTAAAGATAACACTCGCACGTTGTCGAGTTTGTCAAGTACATATACAAGTATATATAGCAGATATAAAATGAGAACTAAACAAACAATTATTTAATCATAATTGTATTATGATACCTATAGGATATGTTATTCAAATACCAAATTTTGGACTTAATCAAGAATATATACATTAAAGAAAGATCGACTTAGTTACTACCTGAATGCAAATTACATAAAATCTGTTCTAAATCCAATAATACAAGCAATAATGATTTTGCATAACTGCAAATCTGCGATACGTGCAGAGCGGCAACAAGAGAGTCCACATATTTTGTTGATAAATATTGAAATTCGCAATGATTTCCATTAAGGACCACACACGGCGTGCCTGTTAGTTCGGGCGCAATGGCGACATATTTTAACGGTTTATTGCGCGTATTAACACAAATGACAGTGACGACGGGCGCTATCTCCTTATCTGCTCGACAAAGAATCCGATTAATTCTTGATTATAATAATTAGCCATTCAGCACGGCGCGGGCGCAGTTACGAGGGTAGTAAAGCCACACAAAACGAAAAAATATAAAGTTGTCTGCTTATATTGTCGTGCGACTAAAGTACGAAAACTTTTAATTGGCTCGGTGAAGGTTCCAAACAAAAGGTGGCAAGAACGTTTACACAACGGTTCTTGCAATCTTATACTCAGTTTTTGCATCTGAAAGGTTTTTGGTTGAAATCTACTCGAGGATTGTGGTATAAAGAGCTCGATCCACACCAATAATATTCTATTAATTTATTTTAAACTTGCTGTAAGCGCGGTTTAACCAGCATACAATTATTTTGCTATGGTATATTTTCAGTGGAATAATACTGTTACGATGGAAGGTTCTGGAGGTCTTGCCGTGTGAAAGCCATGCGAAACAACAACATTTAGCCAGAAATATAAACAAAAGGATGCAATTAAGAATGGACGTAAACAAGTTGTTTTCGTCGCCCGGCCATTGTTCTGCGGATGCATTCACACGGCAATTCTACGAACATCTTAATGGCAGTCTAGAGCCTTCCACCGATATCTAGTATGTCGTACCGGTGCCATATATAAGGCGGTACCCGATGGGCACAGTCAGTCTGAGCGAGTCAGTTTAGAGAGTTAGTTTAGAGAGTTAGTTTAGTGAGTTTAGTTCAGTGCGAGTGATCACAAGTGTTTTATCGGTGACTATAGTGAGTGTTACAGTATTAGTGAAGTGTTTCAGTGCCTAGTGTTTACTGTGTTCTACTGTTACTGTGTTGTAGTGTACACAGAGTAGAAGTGTATCAGTGTCTAGTGTTTACTGTGTTCTACTGTTACTGTGTTGTAGTGTATACAGAGTAGAAGTGTTTCAGTACCTAGGGTTTACTGTGTTGTACTAGTACTGTGTTGTAGTGATCAGTGTTATAGTGAATAGAGTAGCGAAGTGTAAGGATTTATCGTACAAGTCTCCGGAATTATTCTGTGTATAGAATAAAGTGTCGTTTAAGTGTATCAACCGGCTATCATTAAATTATCCCGAACCCCAGCTCGTAACAATTGGTGTCAGAAGTGAGGGATAATTATGCCGGTTCTACCAAAAGACGACACTCCGGGTCCAACCCAAACAATGCAGCAAGAGCAGCAGGCTGCGGAGCCGACGGCCACTGGCGATGCTGGGAATGCACCGCCAATGAATCCTCAAGTTTCGGCTACCGACATAGCTGAGCTCATAGCGTTCCTGCAGGAGATGGATCGACGTCAGGAAGAGCAGTGGCGACGTCAGAAAGAGCAGTGGCGACGTCAGAAAGAACGTCAGGAAGAGCAGAGGCGACGTCAGGAAGAACGTCAGAAAGAACGTTGGGAAGAGCAGAGGCGACATCAGGAAGAACGTCAGAAAGAACAGACACGGCAGCTTCTAGAGCTGCTGAAGTGCAATAAGGAAGAGCAAGTGCGACTTCAGGAAGAGCAAGTGCAACTTCGGGAAGAGCAAGTGCAAATTCAAGAAGAGCAAGAGCGATGTCAGGAAGAGCTGACACAACAGCTTCTAGAGCAGCCGAGGAGTGATAAGGAAGCGCAAGTGTGACGTCCGGAAGAGCAAGTGCGACGTCCGAAAGAGCAAGTGCAACGTCAAGAAGAGCAAGTACGACGTCAGGAAGAGCAAGTACAACTTCAGGAAGAGCAAGTGGCACTTCGGGAAGAGCAAGTGCAACTTCAAGAAGAGCAAGAGCGATGTCAGGAAGAGCTGAAACGACAGTTTCAAGAGCAACTGAGGCGCGATAAGGAAGAACAAGTGCGACGTCAGGAAGAGCAAGTGCGACGTCAGGAAGCACAAGTGCGATTTCAGGAAGAACAAGTGCGGCGTCAGGAAGAGCAAGTCCTTCAGCTCCAGGAGCAGCTGAAGCACGATAAAGTGGAACAAACCCATCTTCATAAGGAGCTAACTGTTTATATTGGAAAGGAAATGACGGCAGTCAAAGAAAAGGGCCTCCTGCAGTTTAATTGTCCAGATAGAGCAAGTCTAGACAGGACCATGATAGAGGCCAAGTCAACGAGGAGGCTTGCTGGTTTTGGAGGAGTCCCAAGAATACCAAACTCTCCAATTTCTGTGACGGATTATGCGGGTGACGAGCGCATGAGAATGAACGGCTTCTGCGGTCACAAGAGGCAATTCGGTCAACAGAAGTCTGAAAAGATGGAGACCCGCTATGGCGGAAACATCAACAATCCTGGATTCAGCAGGGGATCCCTGGTGTGGCTTCACCATCCAGTACGGAAGAAAGGAGTATCTACGAAGCTCCGAAGGTCGTCTACGTCGATCAATTGGCGCGCTACCATGGATCTAACGATGCTCGGGACGAGCATGTCTAAGGAGGGGGCAGTGTTACGATGGAAGGTTCTGGAGGTCTTGCCGTGTGAAAGCCATGCGAAACAACAACATTTAGCCAGAAATATAAACAAAAGGATGCAATTAAGAATGGACGTAAACAAGTTGTTTTCGTCGCCCGGCCATTGTTCTGCGGATGCATTCACACGGCAATTCTACGAACATCTTAATGGCAGTCTAGAGCCTTCCACCGATATCTAGTATGTCGTACCGGTGCCATATATAAGGCGGTACCCGATGGGCACAGTCAGTCTGAGCGAGTCAGTTTAGAGAGTTAGTTTAGTGAGTCTGAGTTAGAGTTAGTGAGTTTAGTTCAGTGCGAGTGATCACAAGTGTTTTATCGGTGACTATAGTGAGTGTTACAGTATTAGTGAAGTGTTTCAGTGCCTAGTGTTTACTGTGTTCTACTGTTACTGTGCTGTAGTGTACACAGAGTAGAAGTGTATCAGTGTCTAGTGTTTACTGTGTTCTACTGTTACTGTGTTGTAGTGTATACAGAGTAGAAGTGTTTCAGTACCTAGGGTTTACTGTGTTGTACTAGTACTGTGTTGTAGTGATCAGTGTTATAGTCAATAGAGCTGTAGCGAATAGTGTAAGGATTTATCGTACAAGTCTCCGGAATTATTCTGTGTATAGAATAAAGTGTCGTTTAAGTGTATCAACCGGCTATCATTAAATTATCCCGAACCCCAGCTCGTAACAATACGTAACAGGTATTATCTCCATCATCTGCCATCATGCCATCTCTATGCAAATTTTATCCAATCCGTTTAGAAGTTCCGGCGTGTATGAACAAACATCCTCACAAACTTTCATATTGATAAATTTGGTACGATTAACTATGAGGTGCATATGTAGATATTGACTTGTAGCACAAACAGACAACGATTCAGGTCATATGCTAATAATGTCTTGTGTGTTTGCGCGACAAAATTTTCGCCAAGTGCTGTACAACCTACCGTTAATAAAAGCGTCGACAGCCCATACGTTGGTAATAAATTAACTGCAATGAAAAATGGATATTGCATCCATAATTACATGTTGAGATCATATCCATTTGCGCGGAATGTAATTAGCCGACTGTAAGATTCACGATAACGGATAAAACTAGTGATCCAGTCTCCAATTGCCAAGCGTTAGCCGCATTGCGATGGAAAAGAGCATCTTTTATATATATTTTTTACAGAATGGCAGGTGCATTGTTGCTTTTCTGTCGAGATTAGATGTCTATCTCACGGTTACCTTGCTTGAAGAGATGACAACCAATGACAAAATCTTTATGAAATAAATATTTCGTTCACTTAAAAATTATCGCTACTCGGTAGAAATGGAAATTGGGACTTAAAATTTCCCTGAGAAGCGGCCACAGATTCACTGTCTTTAATATTGACTCCAAAATATATCTCCAGTGAAAAGTATTAGGTAAAACTGACGGAAGTGTAGGCAACGCATGAGTTTAAGTCTGATGTTGCATCAGGCACAGCACATAAAAGGAAAAAGTGTATTAATGTGCCATGAATGAAGTATCACCACAACACAACTAACACACTCGGAAACCGCTTAAATTACTCTATCGTCTTAACAATGAGTGCAGCACCGCGAAATGCGGTGTGGGAGTCGCATGAATGAATGGACAGGACAAGTCACTTTCTTTTGTTGAAAGAAGAGGGCGAATAATACAGGACACTTGCCCAGCTTGTGGTCGTGGGAAGGTGCGTGTGAGAGCCGTGGGAACTGCGCAGCCTTGGCAAATTGTGTTGCAAAATATAGTACTTACTCGTAGAGAAAACGCTTCGCTAGATTGGATGCAAGAGAAAGCAAAATGCAAATGCACTGTTTATTCCGAGTAATTACACAAAATCGTCAAATTAAGACCGGTTGCCAAATGGTTTAGGTATTTGCATGTAAACCTAAGAGCGTGATGTGCCCTGTTGGTCTGAACCAGTGAGATATTTAAAATATGAAGTAGCTACTCAAAGTGATGATCACTTCACGAGCTTTTATCTGAAAGAAATATTCGTGAGGCGATTCCCTTACGTTTCAAGGATATAAAGATGAATAAGTACATTAAGGGTCAAATTTGTGGAAATATGACAACATAAAGCTTCACGCAGTTGGTATGAACGCGGGAAATGTTCTCAATTTTTTTTAAAATAAATTTGTGGAAATATGACAACATAAAGCTTCTCTAAACTAACTGGTACTCTACTCTTTCTGCCTACTCCAGGAGAGTCTCGGCGTGATATTAAGTATGTATGTATGGAAAGATGACATCGCCGCTCAACAATTTCTAAGTGCATTTTCTTGTAACGATATTCACAGAGCTTACGTTAACACATGTTTTCGCACAAACAACGTTATCATGACTACCAACTCACGTTTTTATTGGCATCTCCATTTAGCTGATGAACGTCATCATAATTAAATTTTATAGCTTCATCATTTTATTTTGGGAGATTTAATGAGCGTTGGGAATAAGTGAGTAAGCACCTAGTAATAAAGCCTTTATGGTTGTATACATATATCTTATTTTAACAGCCTTTTAACGTTCCTGGCTCAAGCCTTCTCCGTTATGAGTCATATTCGCTACCCAGTGGACGGTGAGCAAAGGCCGGACACAATTCAGTACACCATAAAGAAGCAAAACAACGAATCCCCACAAAGTCTTGTGGCTTTAGCCTCTAATGTACCTAATAGCGAACCTCTTACATTAGTCCTCGCCGTAAAAAATGCCTTAGGCTTATTTCATAAATTGTTTGTGATTTCACTATGCGTAATAGAGAAACAACTGCCTTCTGCCTTATCGCACACTTTTTCGATATAGATAATATAGAAAGGACTATTACGTTACTAGTATCGACGTCATCCTATTACGCGCAACCGGAGATAGCTTTAGCTTGGCCGTAGTGCGCACGTAAGTAAATATGTACGTAACTGTAGCCTTTATTAGCTATTTTTAATTTATGATCAAGTCATGAATGTGCAGTACTATACATCAAGAGCGATTTTATTGAACGCTATTATTATGGTTACTACCATACCTTCTAATGAGTGAAGCCATCACCTTTTATGCATTTTAACCCTTTCACCCCTTGGATAGGAGAACAAAAGGCTCATTCAATGGATACCTTATCGATCCCCATCGATGTCTTTTGACAAAATCATGAATATGCAAAAGTGACAATTAGGATAATCAATATTGGCTTTGATCTTGAATTTAAGATGAGTCATGAAGCGGTCATTAATGTTATCCTGATATTTCCCTGTGCACACCCAGTTTTATAGAGGGTCCTCTTCATACATTGGGCCACCTGCACTGTGATACGGCTAACGTGTTACACCATAGATGAAAAAAATATATGTAATCAATATTAATAAGTGCGAACGTTTGCGCACCCTACCTTTTTCGTTTTGTCTCTTCATACACCTACTTATGTCAGTAGTCTATTCAATCGATGTTTTATTTTGTTTTCAATCCACCAACCAAACTCTAACATTTATATCAAATCTCCTTTTATGGGATATTGGTTTGAGTAATAATATATATAATTGAGGTAGAAGCTCGTCACCAATGACACAAAATTTAATTTAATTATCAAACTTATACAATATATGTCTAAGTTAGTACCTACAACGTAAAAGTGTGTCATGCGAAAAGCTAATTATATCACTGTCAACTTCTTTGGAGCTATTTGGTAACGCGTAAAGATAACTATTAATCTTTATGAATATAAACTAAGTCACCATTGAATAGCCGTGGTGGAGTGGTTCGAGTACTGCGACATAAAGATCGCAAGGTCGAATCCCGACTGTACCAATGAGTTTTTCTGAACTTAAATACAGTGATTAGTCATACCAAGGTGAAGGAAAACATCGAGGAAACCTGCATACATCTGAGAAGCAATTCAAAGGCTCAAAGGCGTATCTATAGTCGTGCTTGAGTAACGGCGATGGACTCGCCATCTGCCACGTTGGCACTTACAATAAATCTGGCCGAAAGTGGGCGGTACCTCTCTGTCTACTCCTTCGGGTACCCTTGGGGGAAGACGTGAAGATATATAGATTGAATAGTAATAATACTAAAACTGTCCTCAGATTGCTAATTTGCAAGGCGGAAAGTAAAATTGCCATGTAAAAAAATAGCCAAGATTTATTTGGAAGGACACATTTGCATAATAAAATAATTCATATCACAACTCTAGCACACATGCTCACATTAAGTTCAGGCCACAAACAAAATTAAATTCACATAAATTGTTCATGTTATCCAGTCACTGGATATTATTTGAATTTCGTTCTTGACTACAATAAAAAAAAACTTTGATTTAATAACTGCTAGTTTTAAAACCAGCAATAAATCATATCTTAATGTGGAATATTGAGACCATATATTTGAAGAGTATTGAAGCTAGACATCTATAATTTTGAGATCCAATCCTGCAGTGACTTTATGTCTTCTGGGTTGTCATCATCACCAGTGTTTGCGGAACACTCAGCAATGTCTACGCGGCAACTGAGGTGGGAGAACTCAAAATCTTTGCCTTGTTTACCAAGATACATATTTTTGCTCTGGGACTGGTCCACAGCTTGAAGTTGGCTGGATTTTGTGACACGCACCAGGTTTCTAGAAAAGAAAAAGTTTGTTATTATCAACACTATTTGTAACCCATGGCTTTACTGGCATTTAATTGCTTATCCACTCTCTATATAAGTACTAATTAATCCTTTTTTTATATAAAATATGACAATACTTACATTTCCTTTTCAAGAAGAGTCTTGATGACTTGGCTTCCCTTGGCAAGTGGTTGGTCTTGTTTGTTGCAAAGGATCAGCAGAGGAGGACTATTGCTCTGAACAACTGGGTCTAGTAGGATTGTGTACAAATACCTGTAATTTATTAAATGTCTTGTTTAATATTATATGGTTATACTGGGCCTTAACTTTTTGAGAGTGAGGATTACACACCAATAGTTTAGTTTGATTAAAGAATAATATTCATTAGTACAGTTGGGTTTGAACTTGCAATCTTTATGTTCCAGGTGACTGCTCAAACCACATGGGCATGATATTTTTTTCAATAAAACTTATAATAATAATATATAATAATATATCCTCACGCCTTCCTACAAGGGTCCCCGAAGGGGTAGGCAGAGGTGTATAGGTAATACCCACACACCCACTTTCCGCCAGAGGTATATTAGGTGCCAACATGACAGATGGCGAGTCCATCACCGTTACTCAAGCACGACTATACATACGCCTTTGAATTTCTTCTCAGACGTATGCAGGTTTCCTCACGATGCCTCGCTGCAGAACCTCTTTACTGAGACAAAGAAGCAGCATATTCAGGTCTGGCTCTCAACCTAGAAGGTAATTAATATACAACTAGCTATCCCGCCTGACTTCCCCCGGATGAAAATGTAAAACCTTCCGAAACACAATCGCAGCGCCACCTATCGGGTCCAATTGCGATGAAAGCTATCCTATCTTTTAAGTTGGATCAAACTGCACATGGTGTGCAAATTTGATCAAAATTGGTTAAGTAGTTCAGGGTCCATCATGGACAAACAATGTGACATGTAATTTATATATATTAAGATTACTTACTCAGCCACATCCCTAATCTCCTTCTGAATTGCAACTGAGTCCACAACATAAACAATGGCTTTAGCACTGTTCTTGTATTGGTCAAAGAATTTATTTCTGAGCCTCTCCTGACCAGGTAAATCTACAATCTTTAAGGTAGTCTGCAATAAAATAAAAAAAACTTAATTGTAAATTTTATAATCTTCACATATACTTTGTATCAAGCAAGAGTATTGAATTGAATACTTACATTGGAAGTAATGTAATCCTCAACATTCTCCCTCATAGAAGTGAATGTTTGTCTAAACTGTGAGTATACCAGCCTTACAAAAAGCAGTGTTTTCCCAGAGTCAGAGAGACCAGCTAATAACACAGATCTGCGACTCTGGCGTCTTCTTGTAATAAACCACCAAAATACTGTAAAATTAAAAAGGAAATTTTTTAACATTTCTAATCTTCATCTAATCTTATAATAATAATAATGGCATGATGGGAATCTCATGAAAGTGGAAAAAGACAAACAAATAAAATATTGGACTTTGCAAGCCAATGGCCTAATGGCAAAGAACCTCGACCAACACCTCAAGAGGCTCTCGTTAGACAGTTGGATCAAGTGGCTGCTGCAGAAAGCAGTACTGCTCAAAATGGAACGTATTGTGAGGAGATTTCTTTATCTGGGACCCTAACCACCGGTACCTTGGACCCTGGTCCCAATACCGGTGGGCCCCTATATTTTATATTTTTAAATATGTTTTTATATACATATATATATATATATTTAAAAATTTTATTTATATGATTAATTTGAAATAAAGAATAATAATAATATCCTCACGCCTTCCCACAAGGGTCCCCGAAGGGGTAGGCAGAGGTGTATAGGTAATACCCACACACCCACTTTCCGCCAGAGGTATATTAGGTGCCAACGTGACAGATGGCGAGTCCATTGCCGTTACTCAAGCACTACTATAGTAGGCAGGCGAGCATAGTAGGCATATGTATACATACGCCTTTGAATTTCTTCTCAGTCGTATGCAGGTTTCCTCTCGATGTTTTCCTTCACTGTAAAGCTCGTGGTGTGACTAATCACTGTACTTAAGTTCAGAAAAACTCATTGGTACAGTCAGGATTCAAACTTGCAATATATTACAACACAAACGTCCACATTACAAGGATTTATCATACAAGAGTGAGATTCGAACCCGTGATTAAGAACAGAATAAACAGTGTTAGTTAGAGATAGGAAATTAGCAAAAGTTTCAATAAAAATATTATTACACTACGATTTGCGGCACATGTAATTGATCAAGTTCTTTTGTATATGCACTTCTATAACCATATATAACATAAGCACATAAACAACCACACGGCAACAACTATTTTAGATATCTAACAAAAACTAAGCAATGTGATTGTTAATTCTGGTAAACGATACCAGATGGTGTGCTCTCGAATGTGTTTCGACTAGATGTTATTCCTGTAAAAGTATTTTCTAATCATTTGCTTGAATAATTATTTAATATAGATCACTCAACCATACTAAAATCGCAAAAACACTTACCGAGAGTAAAAATCAGGACTATAACACTAAGTAGGGTTATGTATCTGGGATCGTTAAAGACAGGTTCAGTGTGAATCTTTTCTTTTATCACTTCCGAATCCATTTTAGATAGCGTTGTATAATACTGCAAATTAAAAGAAATCAAGATTCAATGTAAAATGAACCCAATTTAACGAAATCAAAATGTCAGGCTGAAAATATATAATGCCGTGACGTGCCTGATCTTGACAACAGTATAAAAAGTATAAATACCGCCGCGATGCGAGGCGATGGACATTTGACGTGTACTAAAATGTTGCCAGCCAGGCATCAATCAGGTATTTATTCATCCAAAATCAACCAGCGCTGTGTGTAAGATGTTCTAAATTTAAATAAACGACACTAATTATATTTAACCCAGGACACCAATCTTCTCGTAAGCCAGTGGATTCATGTATAGACCAGAAAGACAAACATCTGAATCAATAATAAAATCCGACGGTGTATGAGAATGTACATCTACATATACATTATTACTGCACTGAGACAAGTATTTAGTATATACTTCATTAAGAAGTTGTGTATAGAGTCTATGTAGAAAATTTAATAAAAAATACTTACCATATAAAGTTATTAAGTTGTACTAAAATGAATACATATCTCGCCGAGCGAGGCGAGTAGACCTAACGGGGTAGGTAGAAAGAATAGAGCGCCAGTTCTCCCTAGACACAAAAATATATTTAGGTTTTAAGACTTATTGGTTACTAAGGTACCAACCATAATACTCAAATGTTACAGCATACGTAATCTTTGATACTCAATAAGTCTTAATATACCTAACTACTTTTCTTCAGGCAATCAATATTCTTGAACGATAATGATATTATGTTCAAGGTGTCCCGTGTCTGTCAAGCAACTCAAGCAAGCAACCGTGACGGATTAATTTTGTTACTAGTTAATTGTTAGCAATTGTAAAGATTACAATATATACTGATTGTTAGTTAGTATCAGATCAGCTATTTGTTTCGGTAGCACTATAAGACGCTAATTACATTACAGCATAGCTATTGACAGTCCTGGCTCTAACATCGTGAAGAAAAATTATTAATCTACAGTGTTCTTATCTTTCGTATTTCTTATCCCGGTAAGCAACTGAAGGGTGGCGAAAATTACAAAAATCCTCTATTATAAAAAAAATGGGACAACCAAGAGAAGTCGTTAATTCGTGGGCGTGGCATCATAGTCATACCAGCAGAGAGAGATATGATTTCGATGATGGATGGACACATTTATTAAATGATTTTAATAGGATGTGATTGTAATTTGTATTTCTTCTATTCTAGTGAATAGCTGCATGGCCTTTAACCATCGACATTTATTGAATTTATGCAAACTGAGTAGCGCAAGTGTACGCAATATGAGTATCGATATCGGAGGTATGTCATTAATTGTATGAATATCCTCAATTTAGATATCACAGAGGGGTTAAATGGTTATACATATACGTAATTTTTTTAAATAGTTTTGCAAATCACTGATCAGAGAGGTTATGTTAATAGTAATAATTAAAATTATTTAATTGCAGGAATGAGGATTAGGTACAAAGATAAGGATGAGACATTCCTTGAGAAGCATTTAGTGTCAAAAGAACCATTTGGCCAGTTTAAGAATTGGTTTGATGAAGCTTGTCAAAGGAAGGAAATTCTTGAACCAAATGCTATGTGCTTAGCAACTGTATCTAAGTAAGTACCTACCTGGTCTACTATTTATTTTAATGTCACTTACTATTAATTATTGCATACTAATTTTGGTAATTTATGTGGATATTCCGTCCAGGGAAGGATTACCATCAGCAAGATTTGTATTGTGCAAGGGATATGGTAAAGATGGTTTTAAATTCTTTTCAAACTATGGTAGCAGAAAAGCTAAAGACATGGTAAATATATAAACTATTAAAGTTTATATCTGCATCAAGTTTAGTGTGCTATTTAACATTACTCTATCTATTTTAGGAAGACAACCCCAATGTGGCAGCCACATTTTATTGGGAGATCCTGAACAGATCAGTGAGAATTGAAGGTCATGTTGAGAAGCTAACTGAGGAGGAATCTACGACATACTTCCACTCACGGCCTGTGCCCAGTCAAGTTGCTGCATGTGCCAGTTACCAGAGTACCCCAATTGAGTCTAGAGATATTCTGTGTGAAAGAGAAGCAATTCTTGAAGCAGAGTATATGATACCCCAAAAGGAAGTACCGAAACCTGCTTATTGGTACCTATGACAATAATATTACCACTCAATAAGCAAAATATTTTCCATTTGTAAGTAAACCTCATTTGGGCTTACTTTCAGGGGTGGTTACATTATTCGCCCCAGAGCAGTGGAATTTTGGCAAGGTCAACGAGATCGCCTACATGACAGAATCAAGTTTAGGCAGTTGAAAGAAGGTGAAGTGCCCGATGGAAAATTGCTGCATGAGGGAGAAGATGGATGGGTCTATGAAAGACTATCCCCCTAATTTTTTTTTAAATTAATATAATCACAATGTCTTCCATTACAATTAAGGTGCAAAGAATAAATGTAGAATTTAGTAGAATTTCAATTAATAAGATAATAGTACCTAAGAAAGTACAATTTAGACACAACTATGGCAAGGTATATGGGATTAATTTACATGCAATTGTGTTCAAGGAGCAAAATGCTGTATGGAAAGTTATTGCTGAAAGGATATGATTTGATTGGGCTAGAGTTTTTTTCTCAAACATTATATCCTAAAAAGAAAAACTGTATCATTTTGTCCTTGTAATCTTTAAAATTTCTCTTTGTATTCCACCAGAGCTCTTCCAGCACACTTCACTCACCAATGAGGCATTTTTTTTAATAAATTGCTCAAATTGCCTTGTTCCACCACCTACTCCAAAGTAGTATGTTTTTGCTGCAACATATACTGTGCCATTCTCACTCAACCTTTTTAAAATTAATGATATAATTTTTTCATAGTTGGATTCATTGTAAATAGTTTCAGAAGTGATTATGTTGTCAAAGGTTTCAGAATCTGGTAGTATCTTGTTGAATGAAGCCCAGTCACCAGAGTAAAATTTACATTTTCTTATATCTGCTTCCCGCTCCTCATCTTCAATATTCAGTAGAACATTTGGTATGGTGATATACTCTAGAACTTCTTTATTCTAAAACAATATTTAATATTTCAGAAATCATTGGACAAAGACAAATATCCTTGTCTCATAATAAGCTATTTACAGTATGTTGAACCCACAAATTGTCACTAATTTGTATTAAGCTCATATTACCTTGTTTATACAACTCTGAATAAACCAGATATTTTTCATTTGACATGAAAGTCCATACTAATTATTAGTAAATCTATGCAGATGGATCCACTATAGCCAGTTCCATCCATAAACCACTGAACAAATGGGCTTTCCCCAAATTTCTGAATATTTTATACTAATTACTGACTGCCTTGTGGGTCAAAAATACTGTAACATACATTGCTGAAAGTATTATTTTGAGATGTGGGTACAATATTTTAAAGTGTTGATACATATAAATGTGTGAGTAACTACAGTACAAGCTTTGCCTAGCTGAAAATCTATATAGGAGTAGAAAAAAATATATACTCACATAATCCTGAAATGTGACTGAAGCTCCTTTCATGAATGCATAAATACCTATGATACCAGCTCCACAGCCCAGATCCAAAACTTTGGTGGCTTTAAAATTTATCAGATCATTATTTACTGCCAAGTATTGTATTAAATCCTCTGTACACTCCCAAATTTTTAAACCACCTGGAAATAGTATATGTACTAAATAAACCTTGCTTATCTCTAGTGCTAGGTTAAGTCAATGCAGGCCCAATTTCTAATACATTCCTCGAATTGCATTTGATAAACTGTTTTACAGCCAGAAAATGTTGATATCCCCAATCAGTTACTCTTGCCATGTGAATCCAGCAGTTTTGATAATATAAGTACCTATGTAAGGAAGTACCTTCCTAATAGTTGACTAATTACAATACATTTGTCATGTAGGTGCAATATAAGTGTAATTCACTGCACTGTAAAAAGGTACCTTCATATTTTCCCGTAACCAAGTCACTGTGTTCTTTTTCAGCCAATTCAACTGCATTTTTGAATCCAGTGTCTTCAATACTGGCTATCACATTACTCAACAGAAGGTGACCAATCTCTACGTCTTCACACGTAAACATTTTCGCTTGCACAGCCATATCATCAAGCTGTGATATCTGTTTATCTGGGACTACCTCTTCACTTTCTAACCATTGAATCTCCTCCTCTGGTGCTGTTGAATTGTAGCATTTAATTTATATTTATATACATACTACGAATATAACTAGTTATTGGTAGAGAAAGGTAAACTTGCCATTATCTGATTTTACTGGTTCTTCACCAGAAAAATTGAACCTGAATGTAGTCATAATTATGAGCTGGGTAAAACTTAATATACTTGTACTAGTTGTACTCTACATCACCTGTAAAGACGACAAAAAAGAAAATAAAGTCTACCAAGAGCAACCAAGCAAGACAAGCTGTCAGTTCTTCTAAAGTAACACTCAAAACTAAAGATAAAGAATATCAAGAAGATCACGCCGAGTCCTTAACGGGGTAGGCAGAGAGTATAGAGTATATTTATATCTACTCTAAATTATTCTGCGCAAAGAAATTGAAATTGGAAAATTGTATTCCGTCCTAAGCAATCAGCGATGACTTTTCTTGCGTTGTTTATTACCTATCCCTTAAAGTCAGTATGCTTAATATGGTATAATGTACCTATATAAAGGTTCGTATTGTGACTCGCGTTACACGTATCCCCGCCTATGACCTGTTGTCGCATCCAGACTACTATTTAAGGTATACTAGAAAGTCTCATCCAAGATACAAGGGTAAAAGGCACCCTGCCTTTAGCCCTTTTAGGTAAGGAATCGCAAGCGAAGATTGAAATAAATTAACTTTGTGTCACAGACAGAGTATTCTGTACAGTCATTTGCATTTTGTTCTTTAAGGAGATTGATTATCGTAAAAAAGATAAATTAATCTATAAAATTTAAAAGTTTATAATGTCATGCTGTCATAAAAAAATAATTCAATAAAAATAATGGAAACTAATCCAAGCCTAGATAAAATTATGAAAAGGGTAAGTTACCGTTTAGAATGTGTGGTTTAATTATTCAAGAATTGTTTATTTTATGAACGCTCCCAAATTATCAAAAAATCGCATACCATCACTTCACTACTTATCCACGAGTTGTTAGTAGTGAAGTTGCACGAATTTAACCAGAATTTTAATAAATAAAGGGTTTTCATACCATATAACCCTTTAATATTTACTCTAATACAATGACAGACGTTGCTAAAAAGGTAAAATGTTTACTACTTTTTGTACTACCAACATACGTTGCTTTGTTTGACACAAGTAAAGTACGTTGTTAAGTGTGTGTGAGCTTACTATTGAGCGGAACATTACTTAAGATATATTGTAATTCATACAGTTTGAGTGCTTTTATTTTGAAGCAGTTATTTGTAGTGATTGTGTTGAGTGTTATTGATAACGATGGGATCGGTAAGTTTTAGATTTAAGTCAACATAACCTCACCGCCGCGGCGGCTTGTGTCCATGCATGGTGTCGCACTCGACTCATTCGCATAAGCAGACATCTGCTCACTCTCATACAATCCACGTGTTCGCAGGTACAGGACTATAAGGATTCCCTCAAGCAGAAGGCTGAGCATTTAATAATTAAGGGTTTTCCAGAGAAAATAGTTAAGCTAAATGAACTTCTAGAAACGTCAAATTTCCAAAACCGAGATTTAGCCGATGTTCACCAGGTGAGGATTCAGTCAGAATATTTATAAAATAGTTCCTTACTGCCTATGATTGCTATGATATGAGTATTTGTTATTATAAGATTGGATCATATCAGTTGAAATATTGTTAAATATGTTACTGTGAGATACTGTTGTTGCGTTCCATTATGAGTATACTAACTTTTGTTCATACAAATTCCAGGATTTAAACATTCCAGTACCACCTCCAGCTGCAGGTGCAAATGAGCCGAATGCTAAACGTGCAAGATTATTGGACTCCTCTGAGGTGTCCAGTAATACAACAATCGAAGGCACGCGGGTGTATGCTCTGCCTAATGGGACAGTGCCCTGCAACAAGCCACTCAGTGACCTCATACATCTTGTTAAGCCACACATCAGGGAACTTGTTGAGGATTCCAATTTGGTTAGTTTACCAAATATCATCATCATATCATATCATCACATTGAGTCCCTAACGGGGTATGCTGAGAGATTAGAGCTCCAGTTCTCTCTAGACTTACATACCTCTTTGCTTCATTCACATTTACCAAGTATGATAGGTTTTAATGCTGTTTGTTATTTTAACCAAAGTTTGTTTACCAATAAAGCTGCTATTAGCTCTCTAATGCTTCAGGATACTAGGGTAGTATTGTGTATATACACATACACAATTTTATGTACATATAAAACATTGAAGGCGACAATGTATGTAATATATTTTGAAATTATTGAAAGACTAGACTTGAGGATCACATTTACTTAGCTTAGCTCACATTTACTTAGCATAGCTCTACATAGTTACAGCAATTTTAAGGTTGTAACTTTACTTTGGTTGTCAATAACATGCTACTGTACTTTTAATTTTGAAATTATGTAATTGAATGTCTGTATATCATAATTATAGTATGGTTTTAGCTTTTATGCATAGTTCTCTCAAAATACATAATAGACATTTGAGAATACATTTGTTCTTTTATGTCTCTAATGAGTCATTTAACCAATATATGTCAAGCATTAGTTTAGTCAGGCACAAAATCTAAGAGATTTTGAGATATAATAACAGAGAAATTTTAACTTTCCTCCATAACTTTTTCCTATGTACTTAGATCCTGTGTAAAGGGTAACATATGCAAAATAATTCTAATACAATTCATATAAAATTGCAGTTGAAAATGTGGATCTCATTCATGATTCCCAAAATAGAGGATGGTAACAATTTTGGTGTATCAATACAAGAGGACACTTTAGCTGAGGTTCAGTCAGTGGAGTCTGAAGCGGCGGCATTCTTTGACCAAATCTCGCGGTACTTTATATCCAGGGCGAAGATTGTCTCCAAAGTTGCCAAATACCCCCACATTGACGATTATAGAAGAGCTGTTAGGGTGAGTATGTTGGTGTAGTAATTTTTGCCTTTGCACCTACCCATAAATCATTCATTATAAATGTGAAAGTTTGTGAGGATGCTTGTCCCTGTTTCACACAAAAACCAATGAATGGTATATGAATGGTAATGGTATGGTATTCCATTCATTGGTTTTTGAGTGAAACAGGACATCTTATTAGATGAAATGTGGCACACAGTTAGATTATTATTAGGAAGATTAACAAAGGCATTAGTACTAGAGAAAAAAGGTTAAAACTAGCATTTAAAAATTATAATGAAATTAATGTCCACACACATTCCCACAAGGGTCCCCATAGGGGTAGGCTGAAGTGTATGGGTAGCACCCACACACCCACTTTCTGCCAGAGATATTTTTAAGGTGCCAATATAACACACGGCGAGTCCATCCCCGCTACGCAAGCATGACTATACCTTACGCCTTTGATTTGTTCTCAAATGTACAAGCAGGTTTCCTATCAATAGTTTTCGTTCCTATTCAACAATCAATCCTTGACTTATTGTTACAGTCAGGATTCGATCTTGCAATCTCTGTGTTGTAGGTAACTGCTTCAACCACTATGCCAGCACGGCTCTATTTTGAAGGCGGATACTTTGATAGAACGCTGATGAAACTGCCGGCACAGCTACTATTATTAATATATGAATGTTTGTGTATTTGGCAGGAGTTAGATGAAAAAGAGTACCTATCTTTGTGGTTGGTGATGTGCGAGATCCGCAACCGCTACTGCTCGCTGCATGACATCGTCATCAAGAACCTCGAAAAGATCAAGAAGCCACGCTCTTCGAACGCAGAGTCCCTATACTAGACGAACCCAATCTCAATTATCTCTTAGTCACATGCAATTGTAAGAATAATTCCTCAGGAATTTGAGGGTAAACGAAGTTAATCTCTTATTTTTTGTTCACTAGACAATATTCATGTAAATACTTCTTGCCTCCACGACGAGCACAACTTGTGTGTACATTAAGCATAATTTTATGTGCGTGTTTGTTCGTTTCCTCAGCTGGACGTTGGCTTACCACATCAGTTTCCTCTAGATAATGTACTTGTTTCGAAAAGTTTGACAGTGAATAAACTACCACTAGGTCCTAGCCATATTATCTAGTGAGTGAAGAATGGATACCCTTGTCATATTGTAGTGTTATAGCAAGGTGGAGACGAGATTGTATTACAATAAGAGACTGATCGCCGTTTTTCTAGGGATTCCAAAAATGACAATTTGTAGCAAGTTACACACGCAACAATGCTTCGATTCAATAGTGTGTTTTATAGTGACTGACCGATCGTGAAATGAGGGGGTGTTAATTAAGTTTTTAATTTAGATTGTGAACTTTGTCTATGATAATTGTTATCAAAAGTTCTACTTGCTATGAAACTACAGTGTGATTGATTTGTCTATGAAACCAGTGATTCCAAACCATACATAATAAGGACATTAATAATAATTGTGATTACTGCAACAGTAAATATATATAGTAATAGATTTATGATTAGATGTATTACTATTAATTAGTATTGATGATCATCGGGTGATATAATTATTATTACTATATATATGAATGTATGGGTTACGAGCGCCTTACTGCCATGTTCATGTTGATAATTCCTACTTAATGATTTAGACAACACTGTTCAACATCTATGTACTGTACCCAATAAATAAATAATGATACATTTCTAGGAATGTCTATGTAGATTTTCTTTTCCTATCCGCTTGACAAGTACCTACTATACTAATATATATTCACGCCTTCTCAAAGGGGTAGGCAGAGGGTATAGTATAGTAGTACCAACACACCCACTTTTCGCTGGTGATATGTTATGTGCCGACGTGACAGATGGTGGGTTCATTGACGTTTCTGAAGCACGATTACATACGTCTTAAATCTCAAGTAAAAAGAATTCCAAGGTATCAAGTGATGAAGTGATATGGTGAAATGATAATATATTTCTGCTTTCTGCTGCGTATTGCCAAATAACAACGCTTGCTAGACGTGACCCTTTTTAAAATGGTGTGACCACGTGTTCGCCGTTGTAGCTTATGCAGGGTCGGAAGTGTGCGAGAGTGTTGCAAGCTTCCATAGATAGGCGGCAGTCACCGCTTACCATAATTTGCACCCTTTTGGTTAAAATAATAAAGAAAGCGGTTCTCATCATTCAGCAATACTTAATCCGCTTTGGTCTGACTCTACTTATCTACTGGTTTTATTAAGGCAAGCACTAGCGGTCCAACGCGGTGAAACATTATTCGCTTCCTTAGCTGGTGCGTGACGATGTAGCCTTCCCTGATAAACCGGCTATTAAATGCAGATATTTTTTCAAACCGGTTCAGTAATTCCTGAGATTTGCGCGTGAAAACAATTTAGCCTCCTTATAAACCTAGTTAATCGTTTCGATACAGAGGAAACGCGTAAGAAATGGGTGGTTTGTGTTCTCACCTGTTGGTAATCTAAATAAATAAATATCTAATATAGATTGTATGCAACTATCTTGACTTTTACTTACAGAGCAGGTACTGGCACCTTGTTCTTACATAGATACTGAGTGACACAACACAATGAGTTTAAAAAATAAGCATTTTGACGTAATATTCTTTTAGGGTAAGATTTCATTGTATACTCGATAATTTTGTGATATATATCATACGATTGAATTTCCATTGATATGTTTTAAAATTTTTAAAGGCTTCAACTGTCGTTATGGCGAGCGACATCGACAAGGGGAATTTTGGTGACAACGCAAGAAATACACCGGAGTACGACTTGAGAAAGAATTCCAACCATGTATTCGATGGGGCGGGTGAGAATATTCAGTACCACAGTGACTCTGAGTCCCTTGCGTCCAGGAAGAGTCGAACGCGGTACATCAACCCGGCCATATACATCGAGCCTGTGGAGGCCACACACTCGGCGACCTCACTACACACCGACTCTTCGAGCGTAGATGACGTCACACCGCACCCACACAGCACTTACCGAAGCAACTCTACTCCTCTTCTCAGCGGGCGCGAATCGAGCGCTTCATCCGGCAGTGTTAAGAGAAAGTCTTGTAGATTATTTGGCGCAGAACTTGGGTGCATCGTGCAGGATGAGAGAGACGATCCTACGCCTCGGTTTGATCGCACCTATCGCGAGGAAGGACCGGACACATTCCGCCTCTCCGTCGCTTCTATGTCGACAACAACCACCGCTAAAGAAGAAAGGGAACGCAATGAAAAGAAGAAAGAAGAAGCTTTCAAGCAGTGGTTAGCACGTAAAGAGCAAGAGGTGAAGTATCTTAGCTTTCATTATCAAGGGCTTCTGGACGAGCAGCAAATAGTACTCTGTCAGCGACAGTTAGTTAGATGTATGATTGCTAGATTAAGCTTGGCATTAAGTGAGAAAAACGGAGCTCAGATCATATAGTGTCAAGACACTTAAGTATCACTAGGCTAGCGGTAGATCTCTCTAGACTTATAGAGCTCTATCGCTTCCTCTTCATTCATCAGTGTCTTCATACTGATCGCCGGTTTCGAGTAATCTTGGCCTTACTATTTTTGAGTGTCTGATCGATTCGATCAAGATTGTTTTAAGAGGCACAATGGAATCGCCTTAAAATTACCGCTTTAAATTTTTATGACGAGTTACTGAGACACTGCTAGATAGTGCTTCTCGGATGAGTAAGACACAAGTAATGGTTGTGCAAGCAAAAGGAGCATTAGAGTGGCCTTCTTGTTGTCGAGCTATTTCGCCCACGCGGTTGTAATATTACTTGCACCTGGGTAATTAATTGTTATCATGCGGGCCGTATACTTACTCGTTTGTCAGCTTTTTAGTACTAAAATTCATATAAATTTATATACATATTGTATTCTACGATTATATTGATCCAGAAACGTGATAAGGCTCGTTCGGAGAAGATGAAGCGCCAAGTGGCGCCGTCAACGACGCACGACCAGCGCGAGGAGTCGTACCGTCGTTGGTTGGAGCGTAAGCGTTCGCAGACTGAGCGCCGTCGCGCTGATGAAATTATGCGCCAGTACAGGAATAATGAGCAGATGGAACGCGAGCGGAGCAAGCGCGAAAGGGACAAGGAGGAGAAACTTGCTGAGTGGATACGGAAGAAGGAGGAGGAAATGAAGGGTAACGATCCTAATAGTACAGATGAGAAAGTCTGTGACGATGTTTGGCCCTCTTTCACGCAATAACTTCTGAACGGAAATAGGATTAAATTTGGCCCAGAGATAAATTATTTGCTGAAGTCACACAAATGATGTGTTTTATGTTAACCGCGGGATATAGCTAGTATAAACTATAATAATCAAAGCATTTCATTCGTTATTTAAATGTCAACAATACAAAATCATAATATCTCCTCAAAACTGATGATCGGTTTGACTATGGAAAGACTTCCAACTCGGACTAATGTTAGGTACCTAATATCTTTCCGCTTGTTTGTACGTCATATTAATAAAACGTCAAGCTAGTCATGATTCACCTTATTGCAAAGTAATATATGTAATATACATAGAAATAATCATAGGTGCATTCAATATGGATTGTAGAAGTAGGCCAGAAATGAAAAAAATGTGTTAGAAAGTTTGTAGATAACTTATAAATAATTGCTTGTACAAACTGGTACAGTTATGAAGACCCGCGAAGAGCGTCGCGCCGCTCGGATTGCCATCGAGGAAGAACGACGGCGCGCCACTAACGAGCGCGCTTACCAGGACTGGCTGCGCACGAGCAAGAAGAAACCTCTCCCCGTACCACTAAATCAAGGCGAACTCAGTAAGTTGCACGTTTCGTATATTTAATCAAACGTGAGCACTGTCATTATCGGCCGTCACTACTTGCACCTGATGTATCCTTTTGGAGCCCTGACGGCAACATATATGTACTTTTTACTGGTTGGGTGACTGTGCTAGCAGCACAAGGGCCGATTGGGCCCAGTTTGCTGAGCAACCATTCCTTCTGAAATATTTTTTTCTTGTGGGGTACACGGTCTGTGAAGTACAATATTGCTATCGCGCTTTATATTTAATCTGCTAAGTTTATGCATTGTCATCAATTCATGGAAGCGAACTCATTGTAATAGAAATATGGTATCACAAACGCTTTAAAACCGCCTTTTTGGTGTCAAATATCTTTAACCTACCTACACTAGTCTCAATTAGTTGTGTATTATTTTGACGCCAAATTACCGGTAATTCTCCAATTAAAAAAAAAAACTTAAACTACAGTACTACTCTGATAGCAAGCTAACCGTTTTCCTTCGTATCCACAGGTATGCGCGGCTCCGTTTCGCAGATGTACATAAACCCAATACCGTGGCAGTCATTGACTTGACTTCAACTGAAGTAGATTATTATTATGTTTGCCTCTAGTAATGATCTTCATTATTGTATTTGCTTGTCGTCAAAATCAGTTATAAATCGTGTCCTCTTCCCTACGGATTAGTTACTTGTATTGTTTAATAGTTATTATGTACTTCATTTTAGAATAAAATTTTGGATTTTTAGATTAACATTTTGTTCTCGTAGTGGGTTTTATTTTGTGTAAAAGGTGATTGTCAAACTGATAAAATAAAACAGAATTGATATTTCGAGATGCAATTTTAATTGTAGTTAGGTACATCGATAGGGTCCCATCAAGTATAAATGACGTGAATACGGTAACTATTATTAAATGTTTATTTATTTACTCGCTAATCGATAACATTCGGCACGATATATGCGGTCTTCTCAACTATCACTACTTACGACAATGAATAGAAAAGGTTGCTAGTTGCAATACGTGCATCGAAAAAGCATTTAAATTATTACATAAATCGTATTACCTATATACCTCTGCCTACCCCTTCGGGGACTCTTGTGGGAAGGCGTATTATTATTATTATTATTTATAAATCGTTCGAAATTATCCATTAACTTCACCTTGCAAAATCTTTTTCATTCCTCACAGCCGTTCATAAATTTTATAAAACCCAACCCTCCTTCAAACCAAATCCTTCTTTACAAAATGGGTTATAAGAAGCCCCCAGACTTATGCATAGTTTGCTAATAAATAGGATCGAACACTTCACAGTAACCAAACTGATGCCGAGCTCAAGTGCTTAACTATTTCGATCAATATAAATCCTCTTCTTCCTTCAGCCGAAGTATATCAGATTTGTTCATGAAATAGTACGAAGGCTGACGTCCTTTCAAGTCTTTTAGGACGCGTTTTGCACCCGCACGGATCAAAATTCTGCTCAGAGATTCAATCTTTTCGACTCCCATTGCATAATGTAGTGGCGTACGTTCCAACTAGAGACAGAAGAAACAAAATTGATTATGCATACAATAAATGGTATACTTAGCGAAAGCCGTGATGGTCGAGAAGTCGCCCGAAGATCGAATCCCGACTGAACCAATGAGTTTTTTTTTAATTGGACTTATATTCAGTATTTAATAACACCACAAACTTTACGGAGAAATAACTCATCGAGGAGAAACGTATTTATGTTTGATAAGAAATTCAAACACGTAAAAGTAAGCAAGTAAACCGAACAACTCGTGCTTGAGAAACGGCGGGGGACCGCTTTTCACGATTGCACCTAAATATAAATCCGGTGAAAAGAGGGTGCGTTTCTACCCACCTTCACCTTCGGCCACCTTCATGGGAAGGCGTGAATATATGCGAAGTGAAACTCATGACACCATAGCTTACATTGTCACCAACGCGTAGAAGCTCTGGGAATGCTTTAGCCAGATATGCGACGATGTCCTCATGTTGTGCCAAAACTGCTACATGAAGGGCCGTTCTTCCGAATGTGTTCCGGCTGCGAGCTAGAGTGTATTCACTTTCGGGCAATAATTCTGTCACTGCTGGTAGTTCTCCACGCCTAACTGCAGCTTGGAGGGTCTCCCGAGATTCCTGAAAGATTAGGTCAAATATATATAACTCCTTAAAACTAATAAATTCCTAAATACAAGTTAAAAAGTTAATACTTCAAATGCAGGTATAGATGAAAGGAGGTCGCTCATCTCTTTATTCCCTCGTTTTGATATGACGTCAGTAATTGGCACACTTTCTTCATCCACCACGTCAAGGATATGATCATATCCGTCTATCATCAGTTCCATGATCCTCTCTGTATTACCTTATTATGTAAATAATATAATAATTAGAGCATGACGTTTATTATATTATAATTATATTTTATTGGTAGTCTTCGATACAAATTCTAGTAACGATATATGAATACATTTGCCCCAAAAGTTTGGTCCGCTTTTTTTGCTGAAGCTTACCTCTGGCAGCCAAATGTAAAACCCATTTGTCAATCTCGGCAGTATTTTCCGGTACGTTGGCCTGTATGGAAACATCTCTAGCGGTCCTGTACAGTTCATCTCTGAAACCGAGGTTGACGTCGGACTCTTGGAGAAGTTGAAATAGAGCGTTGCGTGCGTGCGTGCGAGCTGCGGCGAAGTGCAGCATTGACTGACCATGCTCATCCTGCCAGCAGAATAACTTAACTGTAGTACTTACATAGAATATAGAAATGAATAGAGTGAATTTTGGTCGTACATGAAGTGTTTGATATAAGGTAAGGTCAATATACTGGCTGCGATATATCGTCAGTTACGATAGGATGCTTGGCGCCACAGCTTCAGCAAATATTGTCTGCATCTACGAATCTTGGCAACATTCGATAAAATATTATCGATGTATGTACAAACTTTATTTTAATTAATGCTAAATTAAAATGAGATTTAAACATAGAAATTGTTATGTGCAGTTAGCATAGTTACCCTGTTAACACTGCTGAAGGCAACCTCAGGTGCATCAGGGCTGGTTATTGGCTGTGGGTCTACTGTGACGACGTCAATGGGCCTTGGCCGCGTGGCGGTGCGGTCGCGGGCCTTGCTCTCCAGAGGCTCTGCTCGTGCTGCGGCCGCGAGCGGTATGGCTAGCTGTGCGGCGTTCAATGGTGGCGCCTCGTTCTCTACGTCGCCCGCCTCTTGTGTCACTATCAGCTTTGATTCCTAGTCGAAGTGAATTATGTTCTAATGACTGTTAATGTTATATCATAGCTTCAAGAAATCCCAATGGAAACTAACACTCTTTCGTCGGTTTAGGCTTAGGTAACAGTGCAGCCGTCTTTCAGGCAAAACGTTGCATAAGTATATGAATTTCTTCTTAAACATATGTAGGTTTCCTTACACTATTTATCTTGCAATGCTGTTAAATCACTTAACGTTCAGATAAACTCTAATGAGTTTATCTAGTACAATATACACACCTGGGGTTTGAGTGTGTAATCTTCACTTTACACGTGACCAGTTATGTCACTTGACCACGGCGGTATAGTTTTATATTTTTATAAATTGCTATATAAAAGTGATACAGGTCACGACAGTAAGAAGAAAATTCAAGGATAGTACATAGTTTATTAGACCATAAAACGCAGGCATAGAGATTCTCCTATCACTAACTAAAATAGTAAATCTTACCTGCGTACCTATTTGTGTTTCCTCCTTATTTTCGGGAAAGTTGTGGAGAAAACTAGCGAGGAATGCGACAGGGTCCTTGGGCTTTACGTTCGCGACTTCGGTCAGACCTTTGATCAAAGGATCGCCGAGAGCTGCGAATACGTCATCCATGTTAACTTTATTGGGCACTCTATCAATTGTAAAGTAAAAATATTAAAATAATATATTGCTTACACTTAGCGAGGTATCTGCCCTCTTCGGTATGAAATATGGGAATGTCCATATGTCCATTGTCCGCGTGGCTCGGCCCTGAAAGCGATCAATTATTCAGTCATGACATGGCCTTGGCGCGGTGGTGTGAGTCGGAACACATGGCTGTACTAGGGCACACCTGGGGTAGAGGAGTCATCGCGACATCGATTGTGGCGGAAACCAAACAGAAGGCCTCTATTATTCCGCCAGTCATAATTGATTTGACCGGTACTATCGATCAAATGATTGCTATAAATATTTCTTATTGTGTTCTTTTATTGATTCTACAGTTAGGCGTGCCGATATATTGGTAAATAGAACACATTAAATAAACTTGTCTTATTCAAGTCTTCGTTTGAAGGTCCCTGAACAAGTAGGCTAAGGTGTGTAGTAGCCACACATTTTTATAATGAAGTTTTTAAGATGAAAGTATGTATTGTAGGACCATGATCAAGTGTACCTAACATAAAGAGAAGTAAATAGCCCAAACCCGGATATTGCGGGCCCAATGACTAAGTCACTCTAATTTATTTCTAACTAAACAAAGTTCTCAAAAGAAAATACAGTAGGTCCGAGTACTACAGCACAAGTATCTAATGTTGGAAAGACAAGTATGGCCATTGGTGAGCGTGCAACAGAATGCTAAAGCATTAAATATTTCATTTCGTGTAGAAGCGTGATACTTTGTGTGAAACTTGCACCAACACGTCACTCATTTGACATCATGAATATCTTTATTCAGTACTGACCTAATTACTGTATGACGTCATAAGAACCTAGATAAGGCGACGGAAACGCCACAGCTTCGGCAAATGTTGATACCTGCATCTACGAATCTTTCCAACATTTGATAAATATGATCAATGAAGGTAACTACTATTATTGGAATTAGTGCTAAATGAAACTGATAAACTTAAATGTTTTGGTATTCCCTTAATGTAGTCAGTGTTTTTCTGGAGGGTCTATGTCGACCACACTACTTCTCTTTCTTTTGAAAATATTTGATAGCATTGTAGCAATATGTGCAGAGCTTTGCATTGACATATCCTTTTCTAAGTGAAGGAGGTTAGATGAAGCTGTAGAAAAATCATTGAAACAGTTCGTTTCAGTCACACTGAGGCTTTGATAGTTACTTATTCTTGCAATGTCAGCGCTTAACGTCTCCCGATACTGTAGCCCTCTCATGGCACACAAATGTTTCATATTCTCTGGGTCTTTTGATAATCCTTGGAAATGGACAATCAGACTGAATCGGATTCCAGCTCCTAAAAATGTGGGTCTACTGGACAAATGACCAAGCTTCTCATGCCAAACGAAGTCAAGCTTTTCATGAAGATACGTCATGATATAGGATATTTTACTAAACGGTAGGCCGATTTCTCCGGGCGATTCAGTCGGTGTTGATAAAACAACGCGAATGTGATCGTGTACATTGACCCACACGGCAACTGTTCTGTCGTCACTTACAAATACTCCGCGTCCGTAAGGCCAGTGCTTCCCGTGTAGACGAGTACTGTCGTCGATATCGTCTCTGTCGCATAGAGCTATCAGTAAACCGCTTGATGCGAGCGCAGCACATATTTCTGATGGCTTTTCTAGTACTTCGTTCAATGTATAGTAGGTTCCGCCCTTTTGATCAGATTCTGGGCTAGATTGTGCGTGCTTTTTGAATTCATCCTGCATCAATATAGTAGTGACGATTCTCTCAATCGTTTCCAGTTTTCCGACTTTTAGATTTAGCGGCAACTCGAAACCTTTTATATTACGTGAACATTCAATTGTTCCAGATAATACCAATTCATCACTTGCATCGATGTTTAATTCTATTAGTGGTTCAGATGAAAGCTTTGCAGAAGTAGTTCTGAGAAAGTCTGATTGAGGATGTATATGCAAATCAGACTGTATATTGATGTTATGAAGATCTTTTATAAGGGGCGTCAAAAATTCATGAAATACGTCGTAAATGTAATAATCCGGAGCTGTTATTCCTCCAGGAAAGTCTTCCTCGACAGTCTGCACTATGTTTCTGTTATCGGGAAGCTTCTTTACTGCCGGCCAAATAACATCGAAAAGGTCATGATCCAATTTCGTAATCCTATTTTTGAGTAATTCAAAAACAGATTTTTTGAGAAATCGTCCAAGGACAATAGATGGTGCAGCTTTATTTGATGAAGCGGATAGTGGCGTTCTAGTTGATCTAGCAGACGCTAATAGACGGTAACAACGCTCGATAGTGTCTAAAGCCTCAGGTGTATCCAGAGCACGTCGAGCTGACACCGTATCGCCAGGAACTATTACAATTTTCAATCAAATGTTAGCTTTGGAAACTATTATGTAGTAAAAATAACTATGCATATTATATTTTAAACGAACCTTTATCAGAAAACATTTCGCGCGACGCCTCTTCACTTATACCAAAATCCGAAAGCAGCTGTTTGAAAGGCAGTAACTGTGGATTCTTGTGAAAATCTTCTGCAGACTTCCCACCCTACAAATTGTAATTTATAAACTGAATGTTATAGACAAACACTTTATTTACCGTGTAGTTTTCACCAGTTCTTACATCGTCTAAGTCTTTGGAGTTGGCACCTAGTTGTTGTAGTAAATTATAATAATGACCATTGTCCGGCAATACCGCTGCATAATGCAAGGCCGTTCTACCTTCGAAGTCCACAGCTGATAATGTTTCCGGAAATCTGCGGACCGGATGCAATGTTAAAAAAAGATGACAGTTTATATTACATGTAAGTTAATACTATCTACCAGTGGCGTGGGGTGAAAAAAAAGAAAGGTAAAGCCGGACCAAAAAAATGGCTAACGCGTGAATAAGCAAAACGTCATATCTTAACATGTAAAAAAAATGCAATAAATTACATACCATATATTAGTGTGTTAGTTCACCTCCCACCTCCCAAAACTACGGCGAAATGTTATGTATGGTGCTTGCGTTGCGTTGTATGCAATTTTTCTATGCGACAGAACATGCTTGCTGTACAGTTGTTAGTGTTCACCACCTTCACCATACATGACATTACTGGTATCATATGAACAGTGCATGTCGAGTATGATAAAAGTGGCTTTAAAAAGCCGTTTTAAAGCACACGTCACTTACACGGGGGTTATAAATATACAGCCAAAAAAAGAACTAAAATAAGTGAAACTTAACTTGCCAGCATCATCATCACAAACAAATACCAGCAGGAATACCGCAGTATTTATTTTTCTATACTACAAACCGAAAAACAAAATAACATGGACATGACATGGAAAACAAAATAACTTATGTAATTTTCAACTGCCGGTTATCCAATCGTATTTATCATACATAGAACTGTGAAACTGTTTGAAACACCCATCCTTACGTCTATAATCAATTTTCATATCGGGACGAGCCCGTCCATGTTTAATGATATATTTTTTATTTTCGAAAGATTGTTTTGAGAACGAAGTAAACTCATTTAATAGGTAATCTGTAAGACAACAACCTATTTGTATTAACGCCGCCATTTCTAACCTAACAGACTACGTGACGACAAGAAACAAAAATAAACAAACAAACCAAAAAAACCAAAAAAACAAACACTGTGACAACACTTGGCAAGTAAAATTTCACTACTTTCGTTTTTTTAAACCATATACCACAACACAATCAAGCTTATCACATATTACAAGAGATAAATTTAGCATAACAAAACAATCCGTGCAAAACGCGCGAAATAATGGCTAGGTGAGGTCAATGATTGACTTTGATTTGATTGACTCTTGAATTGCTCTGATTGGAGGAAACTTTTCAAGCGAAACGAAACCTTAACGTATAACAAATAAAGACTGGAGGCTATCTGAGATCGGCTTATAATCGCTGTTATATCGACGAATGGTTGGATGTGGTTGTAATGTCTATGTGTGCGTGAATTGCCTACATTTTAACTATTTGAATTCCCAATATTATGAGCGAGTTCCCCAGCCGCCTACTACGTGAAATCGTGTATGTGGGCGTTTGCGCGATTTCACATACATTGCGTTTTTGTATCCAGCATATTGGAGAATATTCTTACAAAGGGCGCAATGTAATTATGTCTCTTGCGATATTATGACTACATAGAATAGTCGTATATGAGCGCGAATCTGCCAAGGGAAGCCGGTAGGAATCGTGTTCTATGGACGCTTCGCCACTGCTATCTACAGCTCTAGTCTATATTCTGACCTGCCTCCTAAGTATTTTATGATATTCGTTTTTCCAAAAATTGTGGCTACGTGTAATGGTGTGGATCCGTTGGCAGAAATAGGATCTCGTGCTATAGCAAATTTTCGACGATCTAATGCTGCTTGAAGCTCCCTTATGTTTCCATCCTTTGCAGCCAAGTGAATTTTGTTTATCTTTTGCTAAAATAGATAAAACCAAATGAAATATTAAACATTATTTTCTTATTTGACATGGTACATGTGTCCAATCAATATATTTTCGGGTACTCACCATATATGTTGGCACATTATCCAAAAAAGCTTGTAGTTCTGTATTCCCAGATCTTCTGCCAATTAGTCTAGAACCTTCGCCGTTTAAGACCAACGTAGCTAACATCTCCATATTGGCACTATTCATTAATTCCGTAACTTCAGGGTCTATTTCATTGTCCTGTAGAAAGTAAGAAATACATTTGTTATTTCAATTTCTTAATAAAATATTGCTACCAGCATTTCTTGTGTTAGGCTTTTGCGGCTAATTTGAAGTAAAAACTGACATATAACTAAGAAGCCGGCAAATCAATTCATGACGGTCGTGTTACTAGGTGTCTGTGAGGAGTACAGGGTGCCACAATGATGCTTCTATTCTAATGAACACCACAATCGAGTAATTCATTTCCTTATTACCTTCAGTAGTTGAATGTTTCATAGTTGTTTTTATTACGACAATACTTACAACAATAAGCACTTTTCCACGAACAGATCCTTCTCTCCGAGTTATACTTGCATCCTGATAATCCTGTTCGACTTCACCAGTCGCAACACCTTTTATGAGACTTTCGCGAGTATTTCGGCCGTCGTTCACGTTTCCTTAATTAGCAAAATAATTATAAATATTGAACTTGTCAGGGACCCATCTTATTACTTTATAATTATTAAGAAGATGAGGTTTTTATTATTTCGTGCATAGTGCCGGAAGAGATTTCACGATTACCTCTCTTGGCACTTCCAATGTCAGACATTGTAGCCGTGCTTGTATGATTGATATCGCTATTTTCGGAATTACAATCTCCTTGCACTTGTACGTCATCATCGTCTTCATTGTGTTTACTACTTTTATTACCTTCTTTTGTGGAGACAGCAGAGCCATGTCTAGTATAAGTATCCAGATAATCGATTTGTCTGTCATCTTCTTTATCGTCGGTTAAATTATTTTCTTCACCTGAATGATTATTTTCTTCGTTAACATTATTTTTCAAATCATGTTCTTCTTTTCTATCGTATATATTGCTTTCATCGCCATCATCAGCATCTGGATGTTCAATATCCGGACTATCATTATTCAAATTATCATTATTAGATTCATTTTCAATTTTGTTTGATGTGTTTTCTTCATTTGCAATAGATTGTGTTTCTTCATCTTTAACGTCTTCAATTTCAAGACCCATTTGTTCTTTTGGTTCATTGGTTTCAGATTTTAAAGAATCCACGTGATCATGGTCAATATATTCTTCGCAATTTTTTACATCTTCATCTTTGTTTTTATCTTTGTCACCTATTTCAGCATCACTAGCAGCTGTAGATTCCTCATTATTGTCTGCATTTTCTAAAATAATAGTCTGGTTTTCGAGGCCTTCTTTGGAATTATCTTCGATGATAACATTTTCTTCTGTATCCTCAACAACCTTCTCTGTGTCTTCATTATGTGTTTCATCCACATTTTCTTCTTCTTCTTGATTGGCTTCATTTACCAATTCATCGTGGCCGTCGTCTATTTCTGTTTCCTAAAATGCACAAAATAAAATTCATGCAAATGTTAACCGAAAAGCGACGCAAACCAACTTTAACTGCATTCCGTGATCATACACATGCAATGCTCACCTTGCTATTTTCGTTTTTGTTTCTGCTATCGTCTAGTTCAGGCAAACCCTTTATAAATTCGTGCGTAGTACTACCCTTAAGCGCACCACCTCTATTCTCTGTGCTATCAGAAATCGTATTCGTATAATTTTTTGAGGAAATATTTTCATTAGATGCCTTTATATTCTTCCGCCTGGATTTCTTATTTATCTCCGCAATATTCTCAGAGTCTAATAATTTCCAGTCCCAGTTAGAGGGGTAAGCACTAGAAGCCGTTCTCGGTGCTTCCGGCAGAGCTTTTAAGAGATTTTTGTCTATATCTTGAGGGCGATTGATATAATACCCCGGGGATCGATTTTTCTACAAATGAAAAGAGTAAATGTGAAACGAACTACGTTATTTTAAAGTATTCATTCCATAAATAATAAAATCTTATTTTAGTCCACTTACTTTATCGAGTGCGCCCTGGTCAGCTCCGAGGCTGATGAGTGTGTTGAAGGTGTGTTGTTCATCTCTAACTGCAGCAGCGTAGTGGAGAGGGGTTCGACCATCGTTATCCACGTCGTTTATACCTTGGGGATACCTTTCGACGATGTAGTTCAGAATACCGCCGTGACCTAATCCAGCCGCCTTGACGAATAAATTAGTCGATATAATTATACTAATAAAAATAGCGTGTTTGAAATATTTGCTTGTATTTTAATATAACAAAGGTTTAATTAAGACATATAATAATGATATAATGGAGCTTATTACACTATTTCTGGAAACGCGAGTGATTTATTGGGAAATAGATACATTTACAGATCAATATAAGAATTATACTTTTGTAAGTAGGTACATATGTATTATTATACATATGTATTACCTTACCTAAATTAAATTAGATCTGGTCCAAATACCTTGTGTAAAACCGTCAAGTTGTGAGAATCTCTGCTGGACAGGATCTGCGGCGGCACCGGATCCCCGGCTTGCTTCATCAGGCCTTCCAAATCATTTTTGATGACTACTCCGTGGATGTCTCGGATTGTGTTCTGGAGTATTAATAATAGACCGTATGTTCACGCATTCTAACAAAGGTCCCCGAAGGAGTAGGCAGAGGTGTGTAGTACCCACACACACATTATATTGTCAAATAACTATATAACTTGTATTAACAAACGAGATATCTTGTCAGTCATACGGTATGATGACACAGCTTTTAATGAGTCGTACACTCGCGTGATACTCTCACGTCTTGAGGATCGTTTTAAGACGAGTAGACTAAATTACTCCCTTATTTTGCAGTAGGGATTACCATTTATTTTCGGTAAGGCTGTTACTAGCTACAGATAGTGTCATCCAGGAAGACGCGCCCCACCAATTTCTAGTCGAGCGGGCTGCAAGATGCGGAGAGTACGACCCGAGTCTATTAATTGTAGTGTGCGTGTGCACTCATAGGTAATCAGTGTGTGTGTGTACCGATAATACCCAAACATTAGTGGAAGGTTGCACCCTTGCACTATAAACTGGTGGGAAGAATAGTGGGGTGCGTCTTCGTGGATGGCACTTACTATACTAATGTTACTATCGTAGCGCTCATGGTTAGGAGAATTGTATTGTTACGAGCTGGGGTTCGGGATAATTTAATGATAGCCGGTTGTTTCCGTTAAACGACACTTTATTCTATACACAATATAATTCCGGAGACTTGTACGATAAATCCGTACACTTCGCTACAATTCTATTCACTATAACACTGATCACTAGTACAACACAGTAAACCCTAGGTACTGAAACACTTCTACTAACACTGTAACTCTCACTAAAGACACTAATACAACACTTGTAATCACTTGTCACTATCACACTCGCTCGTCGGAGTGAACTCGAACTGAACTCGGAGAGAACTGACTGCCTGTGCCCATCGGGTACCGCCTTATATATGGCACCGGCACGACATACTAGATATCGGTGGAAGGCTCTAGACCGCCATTAAGATGTTCGTAGAATTGTCGTGTGAATGCAGTCTTAGAGAACAATGGCCGGGCGACGAAAACAACTTGTTTACGTCCTTTCTTAATTGCCTCCTTTTGTCTATATTTCCGGCTAAATGTTGTTGTTTGGCATGATTTTCACACGGCAAGCCCTCCAGAACCTTCCATCGTAACACTGCCCCCTCCTTAGACATGCTCGTCCCGAGCATCGTTAGATCCATGGTAGCGCGCCAATCGATCGACGTGGACGACCTTCGGAGCTTCGTAGGTACTCCTTTCTTCCGTACTGGATGGTGAAGCCACACCAGGGATCCCCTGCCGAATCCAGGATTGTTGATGTTTCCGTCATAGCGATTCTTCATCTTTTCAGACATCCGTTGACCGAATTGCCTCTTGTGACCGCAGAAGCCGTTCATTCTCATGCGCCCGTCACCAGCATAATCTATCACAGAAATTAGAGATTTCGGTATTCTTAGGGCTCCTCCAAAACCAGCAAGCCTCCTCGCTGTCCTGGCCTCTATCTTGGTCCTGTCCAGACTTGCTCTATCTGGACAATTAAACTGCAGGAGGCCCTTTTCTTTGACTGCCGTCATTTCTTTTCCAACATGAACGGTCAGCTCTCTAAGAAGGTGAGTCTGCTCCTCCTGACATCGCACTTGCTCTTCCTGAAGTTGCACTTGCTCTTCCTGAAGTTGCACTTGCTCTTTGATTGCTCTTTCTGACGTCGCACTTGCTCTTCCTGACGTTGCACTTGTTCTACCTGGCGTCCTACTTGTTCTTCCTGAAGTTGCCCTTGCTCTTCCTGACGTCGCACTTGCTTTTCCGGATGTCGCACTTGCACTTCCTGATCGCACATCACCTGCTCTAGAGGCTGTTGTGTCTGCTTTTCCTGACTTCGCACTTGTACTTCCTTGTCGTGCCTCAGTTGCTCTTGAAGCTGTCGTGTCAGCTCTTCCTGACATCGCTCTTGCTCTTCTTGAAGTCGCACTTGATCTTCCCGAAGTTGTACTTGCTCTTCCTGAAGTAGCACTTGCTCTTCCTTATCGCACTTCAGCAGCTCTAGAAGCTGTTGTATCTGTTCTTTCTGACGTTCTTCCTGACGTCGTCTCTGCTCTTCCTGACGTTCTTCCTGACGTCGCCACTGCTCATCCTGACGTCGCCACTGCTCATCCTGACATCGCCACTGCTCTTCCTGACGTTCTTTCTGACGTCGCCACTGCTCATCCAGACATCGCCACTGCTCTTCCTGACGTTCTTTCTGACGTCGCCACTGCTCTTCCTGACGTTCTTTCTGACGTCGCCACTGCTCTTCCTGACGTCGCTTCTGCTCATCCTGACGTCGCCACTCGTCTTTCTGACGTCGCCACTGCTCTTCCTGACGTCGCCACTGCTCTTCCTGACGTCGCCACTGCTCTTCCTGACGTCGATCCATCTCCTGCAGAAACGCTATGAGCTCAGCTATGCCGGTAGCCGAAACTTGAGGATTCATTGGCGGTGCATTCCCAGCATCGCCAGTGGCCGTCGGCTCCGCAGCCTGCTGCTCTTGCTTCATTGCTTGGGTTGGACCCGGAGTGTCGTCTTTTGGTAGAACCGGCATAATTATCCCACTTCTGACACCAATTGTTACGAGCTGGGGTTCGGGATAATTTAATGATAGCCGGTTGTTACACTTAAACGACACTTTATTCTATACACAGAATAATTCCGGAGACTTGTACGATAAATCCGTACACTTCGCTACAATTCTATTCACTATAACACTGATCACTACAACACAGTACTAGTACAACACAGTAAACCCTAGGTACTGAAACACTTCACTAATACTGTAACACTCACTATAGTCACCGATAAAACACTTGTGATCACTCGCACTGAACTAAACTCACTAACTCTAACTCAGACTCACTAAACTAACTCTCTAAACTGACTCGCTCAGACTGCCCGTGCCCATCGGGTACCGCCTTATATATGGCACCGGTACGACATACTAGATATCGGTGGAAGGCTCTAGACCGCCATTAAGATGTTCGTAGAATTGTCGTGTGAATGCATCCTTAGAGAACAATGGCCGGGCGACGAAAACAACTTGTTTACGTCCTTTCTTAATTGCCTCCTTTTGTCTATATTTCCGGCTAAATGTTGTTGTTTGGCATGATTTTCACACGGCAAGCCCTCCAGAACCTTCCATCGTAACAGTATATTTAGTTTTATGAGTAACTCACCATAATATAAGGAACTGCCTCCAGAAAGCGCTTGACGACGTGTTGGTTGGATACCTCCGTGAGCAGCTTTGTCCCGTGACCGTCCCACACGACGCGCTGCAGTCGCGCCATGTCGCAGTCGTGGCACCATATCCGGATGTTGTGACGTTTTATCACCAAACCTGCACATTTATGCTGTTATTTAAATTATTCCTCTAGGCCGCTAATAGCTAGTGGTTAAGTAAGCCTTGAGGATCGCGTTAAAAGGATGAAATTCACATCTGTACTTTTTTTTCACCACCGATGTGGCAAAGAAGCCTGCGATACGCCTAATGGTAAGCGGTTAACGCCGACTATGGACGCTTAGAATTTCGTGGGTATCACTCGCGCATTTTCCTTGCAAATCTATACTAATATTATAAAGCTGAAGAGTTTGTTTGTTTGTTTGTTTGAACGCGCTAATCTCAGGAACTACTGGTTGGAATTAAAAAAACATTTTTGTGTTGGATAGTCCATTTCTCTAGGAAGGCTTTAGGCTATATAACATCACGCTACGACCAATAAGATCGAAGCATAATTTAATAATGTTGCCAGAACGGGAAAAATATTCCTTTTTGAGAGCTTCCGTTGCGTGCGCTGCGTAAACGGTTAAAGTTACACAAATATAATTTATGAGGGAATTGTTCCTCTTTAAAAGTTCTAAAAAAAGTCCGCGACAGCATATCTTTTAAGATTGTCTCACTATAACCTTTTTTATGGCAATCAAGTCCACGATGGGCTCCTGACATCTTAACCGATTTCAATCAAATTTGCACACCGTGTGCAGTAGTATATAATTTAATCGGGCTTTCAAGCCTTTACTTTGTCATTAATTTCTGGGTTAAAAGCAAAATTAACAAATCGGTAAGAATATTTTGCTTTATATAAGTTAGCTGTCTTCTGCGGTTAGTATTTCCAGAAAGACGGTTACCCGTCTTTCTGGAAATGTCGTCATTCTGGAATATAACATAGGTAGGTAGGTACTTTTTCAACGATTTTGCTACATGTTTTATTAATGTTACGCTCTCATTGGTCGTAACGTGATATTATTATAGTTTCGGGCCTTTCTCATTATCAATCGGGCTATCTAATGCAAAAATATTTTTTCTAGTTCCATAAATTTCAATCAAACAAGCAATCTTCTCAACTTCATATACATACATATCATCACGCCGAGTCCCTAACGGGGTAGGCTTCTCTTCAAGCTTTATAATCTTAATATGTATAAATTACGTGTCCCGTTGTTTGTCCGCGATGGGCAGCAAATTTGCACACCATGTGCAGTTTGATCCAACTTAAAATATAATGATGGCTTACATCACAATTGGACCCGAAAGGTGGCGCTGCAATCGTGTTTCAGGAATTTTTTCCCCTGGGCGAAGCTAGGCGGAACAGCTTGTATAAGTATAGTTGACAAATAAATTCATACGAATAATATTTGTCTATGGTTATAATTTGGTCGCCCTTGTAATTTGACAACTTATAAGATAGCTTAGTCGCGTCTGTATGTAGGTACTTGGCTGTACATTTGTTTTTCCGAAAATGTAACTTGACACTTGTCAAACAATTATGTTGTAATAAATTATTAAGCCTTGAATACTAGTGCCTTAGTTGCATGCACCATAGCAGTACCAGTATACTTGATGCACTAAAATGGCTTACCTAATGAGTATTATGTTAACTGCCCCCAGTGGGTCACAACTATGTTGTCAAGAACACATTGACATGACCTGAATATGTATGAAACTGTCACTATTGTACGTGTCTATACCTGGAATAGCAATCGATGTGGAAGTTCAAGGCAACTGCCATTCAAAGGGGAACAAGGGAAGTGCCAGTATTCTGAACAGCTTGAATTCATTAACGCGTGATCGAGATTTATGATTCTTTCTTTGTGTTTTGGTTAATGGTGTATTTGTAACGTGTAATATAGTTTTTAATTGGCATACATTTAAATATTTCCATGCCGTTAAGTTCCCCAAAGAGGTAGGTACTGGCACACAAGCACTCTTATTGTCGGAGGTATAATTTTGGCCTAGTGACACTAGAAGAGGCTGTCGCCATTTTTCAGTCACGCTTAAACATAAGATATATGTTGATCTCTCAAACGTATGCAAATTTCCATTAAGCTCGATGTGTGATTGCTATAACACAGTAGGTAGAACCTACTTCTAAGTTGAGACAATCTCATTAGCACAGACCGACGGAGTTTGGACCACTTGGAATGTGAGTACTTGAAGCACTCGTCCACCGCGATCCTCATTTCAAATATTTCTATAATGCTACGTGACACATAAACGCGTCAAGTTGGCTATATAATAACACATTACCAATGTAGTAAAACAACAACTTACGAACGTAATACTGAAGGACGAATATTTACACGAATACTTCAGCAATTAAGAACGGCACGTGAGTTACTTGAAAGACTGTGGAACCTTTTTAAAAGAACTAATTTATTCCAAATTGCTTATTACGGAGAACTTTAGGTTTTCCAAACACGCTGTTTGTCGAGATTCAAAAACTTTGTTATCCAAATTGTAAGTCGCGATAAAAGAAAGTGATTATCGGTAGGTAAATTCTGGGGTGTTACGTAAATAGGGTGGGTCGATTTAGCCTTTAGGTGCGTGCCGGCGATCGGACATAGCTTTCCATCAAATCCATCTTTTTGTGGGTTAACCTGATTGACAGTGATTGTCCTCGTAATTTAATGGCAAATGGCGTTTATATTATGTTGACGTATATTTTAACGTGCTCCTAGTATTTACTATAAAAATACGTTGACGGATTAAAATAGTTTGTACCTAATGTTTTTTTAACACACACAAAAGTCTTGCAATCATTTGGAAATAGCATATTGTCACGTTGGACATTGCAGTTACCAGTGGTAGTACCTGCATTTGGCAAAGCATCTTAGATAAATGATGATTTTGGGTATGATTGTGCTCATGCAGTGTTAAACGTTTCCCGAAATCTCTAGGCAAATTTGCAAAAAAGGTTTTCACATTTAGAAAACTAACGCAATTATTTCTCACAATATTCAATCAACAACCAGAGGTATTTTAAGGCGTCCATCGTCGAAGATCACACTGACCCGAAATTAGAATTTAAATTAAAAACAAAAGAAACCTTAAATTTGGAATTACAATGTGTGTATAATTAAATAGAAGTATGTTGTTTATTAAATTTATTATACGATTAAAAGAATAATGAAAATACCGTCAAGATCAATTAGCACCGACTACTGGTCTTATGCCATATGTCAAGGTTGGAGCTTGTATTATTCAGTCTGAAGCTAACGTTTGATATTTAATAACCTTCGATCGATGACACACACCTGCTTAGACTACAAGCCCACATGAGTCGATATGGGACCACCATTAGCCACAGAACATTAATATTTACACGACACTGTTATCTGTGAGCTAAATTAGGGCTCAAGTCTAAAGGAAACGACTGGGCCCGCATCTTTTTATTCGAATGGCTTTCTAAAACTACGTACCTATGACTAAACAAATGAGTTATAATAAGAGGAGTTATGATTAGAGTTAGAATATAAATATGTATGTACTAGTTTTAAATAGCTGTGAAAATATCTTACGCCTTGGGTTTTTATTTTTAAAATTAATAGGAACTTTAAATTATAAGACCTACATAATCGTGCCTGAGAAACGATGGAGTCACTATCTCCAGCGAAAAGATACTTTTATTACAACTTTGCATACCCTGTACACTATAAAACTATGAAATATATAAGATGAATGAAATATATAAGAACTCATCGATGCTTTTGTCACATTGCTTGATTTTATTGAAGCATTTCAATTCGAAGGGAAGCGATTCACTCTTGGTAAGATGCTATCAACTCTACTCACCATGTATATTGTAAGTAACCTCTGCCGACGGTACTAACATAAAAGTCATTACCAATAATAACTAACACGGCGTCCATAAATTTACTAAATAAAAACAAAACAATACCTTGTTGTAACATCGTATTTTCCCA